>MCJB01002440.1:0-12118 GCA_002018475.1 Nicotiana obtusifolia | reverse complement strand
GTACGTAATTGCTTAACTTAATTTTAATTTTCAACGTCTAATTTGTTTATTAACAAAAATTTATGACTTTTCAGGAGAAGAAGTTAGGCCGTCCGGTCAGGCAAGATGAGTTATTCAAGGAAACTCATACTGTCAAGAAGAAAAAAGATTCGGACGAAGAAAGGTGGGTCGAGGACCGAGCCTCGGCTGTACATGTAAGTTTTCAATTTTTATTAAGTACTTTGATTTAGTTTTATATATGTTTTGAATACTAATTTATTTTTTCTTATAGAGTCGCTTTACAGCTGAGTTGGAAGAGTTTACACGCAGCCAGCCAGCATCTTCATCGGGCGAAACAGTCCAACCGTCAGACGAGGATGCTGAGAGACTATGGATGCAGGCGGCTGGCGGTCCAAAAGGGGGGAGGGTATACGGGCTTCCCGCTAAGCAATTCTACCGCTATAGGTGTGGAATGCACGGAATAGGCAGTTCATCCGGAGGGGAGTCGCTTGATGGGAAGACCCTCGCCTCTATGCAGGCCTATGTAGAAAAGCTCACATTCGAGCTAGAAGCTGCAAAGCAAAGAGAGAAGGAGAGAGAAGAAAGAGAGAAGGAGAGAGAAGAACGACAGAAGAAGAGAGAAGAACGACAGAAGAAGAAAGAAAAACGTAGAGATGCTGAGTATGCTGCTCTACGAAACCAGATCAAATCTCTCTTGGCTTCTGACTCTTTTCCAATTCCCCCGTCACCTGAATCATCGCCGGATGGTGTGGAATGTGATGACACTTCATCCGGCAATGACGATGACGATGACGATGTAGACATTAGTAATCGTTAAATTGTAATAACAACTTATATAATGTATAAGTTCATTTGAACTTCAAACCTTATTGTTGTTTAATGTTGTTGTTTAATGTGTTGTTTATTGTAGTTGTTATTCTTGTTGTTGTTTGTTGTAGTTGTTCTTGTCGTTGTTGTTGTTTGTTGTAGTTGTTCTTGTCGTTATTGTTGTTTGTTGTAGTTGTTCTTGTCGTTGTTGTTGTTTTAATGGCAAAATATGCTTCTTATAGGAATTTGGTAAAACTGGCAAGTGGTGTAGCTGCCAAAACAGGCAGTTTCTGGAAAAAATATACCATAAAAAGCGACCAACTTTGGTCGCCTATTGGTCGCTATTTTGCTGGAAAAAAAATTGATTCAGCACAATAGCGACCAAAGTTGGTCGCTTATGGAAAAATAAATAAAATTAAAATAATATATAAGCGACCAAAGTTGGTCGCTTATGTAGTATTTTAATTTTCTGTATTTTACATAAGCGACCAAAGTTGGTCGCCCATAGAAAAATACAGAAAATTAAAATACTAAACAAGCGACCAAAGTTGGTCGCTTATTTAGTATTTTAATTTTATTTATTTTTCCATAAGCGACCAACTTTGGTCGCAAATTCAAAAATAAATAAAATTAAAATACTAAATAAGCGACCAAAGTTGGTCGCTTATATATTATTTTAATTTTATTTATTTTTCCATAAGCGACCAACTTTGGTCGCTTAGTTCAGATTTTAATTTTCTGAATTTTTCAGTAGGCGACCAAACTTTGGTCGCTAATGAAGAGGGACCACCTGAATACTGACCAGACCATTGTGGTCGCTTTTGGGATTATAGGGACCAACTTTGGTCGCTTTTTTCGGTCGCTTTTTACCTGATTTTTAGTAGTGAAGGTTGATAGCATATATGATGCATTTCTGAACTTACTTTTTGAACAAACTACGAGTTAGGTTTCAAGTTTACTTGCAGCGCACGCATGCAATTCACTTACGGCAGTGCAAACATGCATCTGAAGATCACTTACAACAGTGTACACTTCAGACCCAAATGTCTGAAATTCATATTCAAATATTTGAAGTTCATACTCAAATATCTGAAGTTCATGCCCGTATATTTGAAGCCCATACCCAGATGTATGAAGTTCATATCCAAATGTTGCCAACATCTTCCGAAAGGGAATCAACTCGCAATCTGCTATAGTAGCTTTGTACGGAAAAATATTGTATCATGATTCTTCACATAGTTTTGCTAATGAAACTTTTTGTAGAAGACAGAAAGGATTAATAGTAAATTTTGTGGAGAAATAGTGAGAGCAGCGCTCGTTCAAGATCAAGAACCAAGGTGCTATTATCCATTGACTGTATAAAAGTTATACTAGGAATTAAAGACATTGAACAGTGGGGGTAACTAGGGAGTTAAAATTTATGAGCACAATAACCTAAAAGAAAAGTCTTTGCTAACTACTAAGCAAAACCGAAAACAATTCAAAGTCAGCACTGTTGGAATATAAAAAATATATCATAGGCCTAAAACATCTCGAATGAACTAAGTATGGACAACAGGAAGAAAAAGATAAGAACGATGAACATCCAAATGACCAAGACTCACTATGATCATAGGAAGCTCTGAGATCAAACGTATTCTCTTACTGGTGTTGACCACCATTTTTGTATAATTGGTAACACTTGCAACTTATCATCTTCTGGTGCTATCATCATTGGCGAATCCGGCATCTTGGATATAGAAGGGCGGGTAGAGCTTTCTACTTTATCTGTTCGTATGTTGTACACGACAACACGAGATAAGTACCTACATGAAAAAATATAAGATCCTCATTATTTGGGTGAAAAGCTAGTACAGAAATCATATTCTCGGTATCACGATGTTGTCGGGGGGATTCTTAACGCCTTGTTTGTAGGGACGATTCTTTTGTGCACCAATGTCCATTTCCCCATTCTGTAATCATCCTCAAGTTCCGATATACTTATACAAGGGTACAATCCACCTGCTGTGATTGTGAAAGTTACTTGAGCAAACCGTAGGCGACCTTGACACATCCCCAATTTACAAGCCAAACAAGGAATATTATCACGAGCCTCAAGTGGTAAATCAATAATGTGTAGAATCTGTGTAGGATCATTACTGAATGGTTCAAATGCGAGAACACAGTCAACCATATCACTTCTCTTATAAGTCAATCTATATAACATCCGTCCACAAGCAACAAGTGAAGTATTACTACTATTTAAGGAATTCAAAGCGCGCGGAGATGTAACAACCAATTTGGTCGATCTTTCTTGCTCAGACGAAAAAATCTCGATATCAATCCTAGAATTACCAGATCAAAATAACGTAAGACCTGATACTCGTATCGAGCATTATCCATAGAATTAGGCTCAATCAAGAAACCAATACCTCCACCAAATACAAAACGGGGAGAGGGGAGAACAATATATTGCCTAGTCGGAAAATTAGAGATCGAGTAAATTCTACCCGATAGACCTCAGGCAGCGCTTAAAATTAAGTCGCCACAGGATGCTTGTAAACAAATTGAATGATCATTGGGCCAAAACCCTTCCACACGACTCGATAAACCCTTTCCAGGAAGAAAGTCTACATATTCTACATAATTATTTCGATCAGGTAAAACAAGAGCAAAGGGAAGTAAGGTTTTATCGTTACTGCGATGGTGAATGAAAGAGGTAGTCAAAAAGTAATGAGAGGAGATTAGAGAAAACCAGCGTTTGCAAACCAATTTGTAACGAGTTGCTTCTTTGCTACTTGATAGCCTAATGAGGACCTCATTAAGGAGTTCGTCCGTTAAATTATTGAAAATAGCCAGCGACCTCTTCTAGCGAGGAACCTGCAGCTTGCGGCTGCTTGATTTTGTACTCTCTGACTCTGCCATTGACACAGCTCGGGAGAGAAATATTGCCCTATCTCCATTGGTATATATAGTGGCAGGCCGTCTTTAACGTTATACTGGTAGCTAATAAGGCTTGTGCTTTCGGTTCCAAATTTGGTATTATTTATTTATTTATAAAAATAATAAATTTATAGTTATTTCAGATAAATATATATTTAGTATTTTTAATATAAAAGTAAACTTATTCACATAAAAGGCAAAAATTAGATATATAAATAAAATAATCATTCGATTTACTTAAAATGGATAGTATGAATAATTTTCCTAACACATGAATTTGAGTTTGACAAGTGAATCACTATTTCACTTTTTATTACTTCATAGCCTGTAAAATTTTTACTCCCCTTCCTTGATTTCATCAAATCAAATTTTCTTATTCCCAATCTCTTTAGATTTCAGACTATATATTTTTTTCTTTAATATTCTTACGCACCATCTTTCTTCAACATTTTATTATTCGTCATTTTCTCCGAGATTTCATTAGTTTAATGGTACTATTAAGCTTTAATAGTTCTATACTTCTATTGCTTCATAAAAGATATAGTATATGTTATAAGCAATAACTAGATAGTACAAGCAGAAGATAATACTCTAATCGATATAATCACTTTAATATTGATGGTTTAGACTTATATTCTGAATTAAAAGGCAATACTCTAATCAAATCGATATCCTCAATCAAATAAGAAAAAACTTGATTCTTTTCCAAATCGATATATATCGCTTATAAAATAATATTAACAGTTTTAATAACAGTTACCTCAGCAAAAAGAAGTTTTCAAATAACGTCTCAAGAAAGATTAAATGAGTTGACAATATTATCAATTGAAAAGGAATTATTACAAGAAGCCATTATAAAAAAATTATTAACAATTTTGTATTTGAATAAGCTAGAAAAATATACTTCAAGTATGTTTATATATGATAGTAACTTTTTAAAATAAATCTAGCCCTCACATTAAACTTTGGCTTTGGGCTATACATGTATTTAAATCGCCCCTTTATAGTGGTAGATAATTTAGGCACCCAAGAAGTTTTTTTTTTTTTTTTTTTGGTTGCTGATGCACCCAAAAAGTTAAGGTCCCATAGAATAGTACTGCTATAAATTTGTAGAATTATTTTGTAACATTATTAGATTTATCAATTAATTTTCATATTGATGTTAATAAATTCTTTCATTAGTCGAATTAAATAATAATTGGGAAATACATGGTAATATGTCAATTACTTGGTTAGTTTAATTAAAGAAACATAGAAAGATATAGTCTCAATTAAATTCATTGGTTAAATTTTCTTGGTCTAAAGTTAGTTTTATATATGGTCGTTTATCCTTGCTTCTTGAATGCAAGCGGTGACAATCATTTGTAAGCGATAGGCACTGTATAAAAAAGTAAATACGTGAATAAGTTATCCTAGCAATGTCATATTAGAAAGTACAATTTAGATCACATTAACAAAATGCAATTTAAGTACATTACAACTTTTTTTTTAACGACTTTTGATTTTCTTTTAAAGTTTCATAATTGAATCAATAAATCCATGTTGTTTTTGTAAAGAATGAAAAACAGAGAAAAACATTGAAGGCAAAGGAAACCCTTTTTACTCCTTAGAAACCAAATTACATCTGACTCTTTAAATAGATAACCCAACAATAAACTACTCTCCACATGCTCCTAAAGAATAGGAAATAACATGACCACAAATATTAACTAAAAACCAAAAACTAGGAACACTAATACACGTTTTTAAACTAAAAAACAAACTGAGAGTAAATACTTAGTCCACCAACAGCTATCACATACAACTAACAGCTGTAAAAATACTTGTCATTTCAGTTTAATTTGCAGACTCCTAGCAATTGTCGTAACTTCAGAAAGCTTGCTGACTTAAGGGGTTTGGTAAACATATTTGTGACTTGCTCTTCACTTATACAATAAATCAATTCAATCTTCTCATTCTTGGTGAGATCACGCAAGAAATGGTATTTTACATCGATATGCTTACTCCTTCCATGTAGCACAGGGACCTTCCTGTTTAAAATGAAGTTCGCCAAGTATATTTCTCAACCAAATAGCTTGACTCGCACAATATGCAGCAACTACAAACTCTGCTTCTGTGGTTGATAATGTGACAATTGGTTGTTTCTTTGAAGACCATGAAATAACTCCTGAACCCAACATAAAAACATGATCGGAGGTGCTTTTTCTGTCATCTAAGTCTCCAGCATAGTCACTGTCTGTGTACCCAAGCAAACTTCCAACTGCATTCTTCTTGTAAAATATCCCATAACTATTTGTACTTTCAAGTATCGAAAGTGCGATAGTTCGTCACGACTTAATATTAACGTTTGGAATTTAACAGTAGATAGGATATGAAATCAAAGTGTTCGGTAACTAAAGGTAAAACACAAATCCTATATTGTTGTGCGCGTTTCCTACCGGGCTGCCAGCTCTTATATATATGCAGCGAGAGAGCTTGCGGCCCTTAGTATTCCATTTGAAATATATTTTCAAGTCTCAACTCAAACGTTTTATGAATAAATTAGTTCAGAATATAATAAGTAGCACAATTAATTAGTTAGGAATACTAAAAGAATCACAAGTTTAAAAGTGTATCAGATACATTGTATATTGTAATCTAGTGTTGTTACATTTTTATACATCAATAACCAAGAGACAATGTACTTTTAAAAAGGTAAAAATGATGGGCAAAACTGACACTTAGTATTAAATGGGTAAATTTGTAAATTTGACTTAGGGTGTTCAAGTTGATGAAGTAGGATTGATGCAATAAGGTTACAAAGAAGTGAGTTTGCCAGCTCTATAATTTAAGTGCTACAAAACTAGAGAGCTGACAAAATCCCAAAGAAATACATCAGTCATTTACCGGAGTGAGGTTAGCCCAGTGAAACAACTTAACCAAACATCTAACCTTTAAGTAGCCTATTGAAGTTGATTACGCATCAAAACTTTTACTATTTTTTTCAGTCCAAATACACCAAAAAATACTTGCAGGTACCATATTCCGGATGTATCTGTTGGTTCCTGTCAACTTTCTTGAAACTCCAGCTCTCTGTTGGTTCCTGTCAACTTTCTTTAAACTCCAGCTCACATAGGCATCTCTGACAGTGAAGGGCTCAGTCGAATGCAAACCAAAAAATACTGAAAGTCAAGTTCAATGTCTGTGGCTACTGAACAGTGGAGAAAAAGATGGTTAATGGATATCGATTGGCACATGTAACATCTGTTGGCCAGGTGGAAACTCCTTCTGGTGGGGTTGTCTTGAGGTGAGGCAGGCACCCTTTAAAGCCAACCAGCTGAAGCAGCATACTTTGTGTGATAGTTTTGTTTTCCATACTAGTTTACAGGGCGATAAATCAATCATCATATTATTGGAGCACAAGTCAGTATACTTGCGTGCGGCTCTTCCTCAAACCCTGCATAAATGTGGAATGCCTTGTGCAACGGACTGCCCTTTTTAAGTCAGCATACTCTGCCTTGACAGAGTAAATTCCATCCTTAGATTTCCCCATTTCATTTTGTCCTTCAGCTGAGTGTTACGAGTGCAGCTCTCTAGAAATTTCAGTAGGTCTATGAATTCCTCCACCTCCCAATCGTGTAGGTTCCTTCTAAGGTTTGGGCTCCATGAGTTGCCTTCCCCGTTGCGAGCAACAAGAGATTCTGGATTTCCTGCAATAAGAAAGAGATTTGGAAAAGCTTCCTTTAGTGTTGTGCCCCCTAACCATTTCTCAGTCTAGAATTTTAATTTGTGGTGGTCCTATCACCAATCTCGAAATGGATGTTTTCAGAAAAAGCTCCTCATAAATTGTATAAGCTCTTCCATAACCCTGTGCCGGAGGAGGTTGACCTACAACACAAGCATGTTAACGTAGAAATACAGAACTAAACTGTATTAGAAGCAGATGTGAACTCAACTGGCTATGGAAGCGGATGTGAACTCAACTTTACAAAGACATGAGCCTTCTTGCAATTCCTTTTAATTTATTGTTAATTTTATCAAGAATAATAAACTGGTAGTCTTTTTTTTTTTTTAAGTCCTGTATCCATTAGCCTACTTAGGGAGAATAAGATTTCCTACAAGAACTTGAGATCATTGACGAAGATTCGACCTCCAAGACGTCCAAGAGCAAGCCATTATCTATGTAACGGATTCTGTATGTCTTCGTGTCTGTAGGCACGTTGAATTATATAATTGAAGTTAAGAATTGGAAAGGACATTTTCAAACCAAGAAAGGGTTGAACCTAATTATGCTTCCCATTGACTAAAGAACCAAAATTTCCACATAAGTGATTTTTAACGATCTAATGGACGAACTCCTTAATGAAATCTCATTAGACTATCAAGCAGCAAAGAAGCGATTCGTTGTAAATTGTTTTGCTAGCGTATGTTGGAGCTCTTTAATCTCTTCTGATTAATTACTTCATCATTACCTCTGTCATTCACCAACGAAATAAGGATAAAACTATTCTTCCCTTTACTCTTGTTTTACGTGATCGAAAATTATATATCTTCCACTCACTTTTACACTTTTCTTGAATTTTTTAGAATTTTTATGTAATTTTACTCTTTTTCATGATTTATAGTTTTCAAAATATTTATTCTAATTATATTAATTTATAAAATACTAAAAGTTAAATATTTATCAACTTATACCTTGTCCCATGTCAAATAAAATATTTCTCCATGCGACTTTTAAAATACCAGTATAAATCTACATGTCAAATTCAACTTATATAGGAAGTTTGAAATAAAACCGTACTACCAGAATACGAGAATATGACAACAGACTAGCTAAATATGAAAGTGAGAACAAAAATGACAGCGATTTTTCTTGTTCCTTGCTGTATGTGCATAAACAAAATTTTCCTAAAAAGAAAAAACCCCACCAACAGAAGATGAAATGGGGGCTGCTGTGCAAATTGCAATGGGATATTCAAAGACTACTCGCCATGTTCGGGACAAGAAAAAAACAGAATCTTTTTTCAATAATCTAACTGACGAACTGCTGATTGGAAACTTAAGTGAACAAAAATATTCAATATGTTTTTATTTTTGAGAGCATGCAGCCAAAGAAATTACACCATCACGTTGGTTAAAGCTGGAGGTAAGTAGTCTTACAAAATATACGTTAGAGCATCTTTAATCCCATAAGTTCTTTTAGAGTGAAACACCTTTGAGCCCCATTTCATATTCTTTTTATTAACATCAATTTAAATAATTAGATTTGGTGTAACTATTTTTACAGTACCACCCTGCATATATCAAGTTATTTATTCATACTCACTGTTTGCACCAGATCAAACAATCTAATCTTATATAATTCGTATTAATTGATCGTTGTAATTAAATACCAGACATGAATTAAGTATTTTTCAGTTTCTATTACTTTATATATAGTCACTACATAAGCCAAAAAAAAAGACATAGCTCTTTAAGTTGAAACCTTACATGGCTTTAATGCAGTGATGGTAACAGTGGACATTCTCCCAACTTTTAAGGCTAGCTTTTTGTGATGAAATTAACACTGTGCTCAGGATCCCTGAATTTGCCCCAATTGCCATATACATATTCCCTTTCTTGCTATCTGTCCCAGCTATTTCCAACTTACCTACTAGGGACGCATGTGCATTGTTACAAAGGCATAGGTTCATCACTTAAATATTTTTCGCAGAAAAATTATATTATGTATATAGGTCAAATATTACTATTTATACGTAAATATTAAACCATGAACATCACTGAACATCCCTTAGTGAAAAAAGTTTAACTTCTCCAGTGAATTGGGATACTGCTATTAATGTATTAAGCCAATTGAATATATGTCTCATCTTGAATCTTATGTGATCTTCAATTTATATTATCCAATTTGTTAAGTATAGTAGGTCCCAAAGAGTGGTGTTCCTCCTTCCTTGTGCATGCATACTCCGAGAAAACCAGGCAAAAATTTTGGTCAAAAGAGAGTCAAATTGAAAAGATGTTGATTTGAAGAGGAAAACAAAAGTAGCTTTGAAGGTTCATTTATCTCTTAGTTGCATTTAGAGAATTTTTGGAGTATCCACAAAATTGGACATTGCCCTATTCTATTTTGTCATACCCCACTTGCCCCATTTAAGCTGTCTCGTGCAACGTATCTGCCTGAAAAACTTTTCCATCTTTCTAACATCAAATATAAATTTCTTCTCTTTGTTTTTTATTTGCTTATTGATGAAGAAGGGGACCTCAAGATTTTAATAGGAATAAAGGGTTTGGAATTTTGTCATTTGCAAGCTTTCTCTCAACTTAATCATTCAGCCAATGAATTGGCAACATCCATCAGATTATGTATACCCAATCTACTTGTTAGAGTCCCAAGTCCTAATAGAACAATTGACATTTTATGTTCAGTGTGCCTCCGGTCGTTGCTACCTAATTTGTTCGAATCATAATTTTGGAGTTTATGAATTCCTATAAGTATAACGACACTAAATTAATAGACAATAATGATAGGTTTCCGAATTATTTGAATTCATATATAAAATTTGATATTTGACTATCGTATGTCAAATATCGTCCCATTAATTGAAACGATAAAGTATTATGTGTAGAAAGAAGTTTTTGCCGACGTGGATTTTTCAACTATTTGTTCTCGCCACAAAAATAAAAATAAGAAATTGTGTTGTTCCCTGAATGGACACTCGACTATATCGAGACCTGGTCTTATGCCCTATTATATTGGGTACTGTGGGCTCATGTTTGACGTTTCCTTTCCATCTAATTGAAAACATACTGTTCCTTAATTATGCCTACAAAGGGGATTTTTCTACAACTTGTTGCCCTTTAGCTCGAGTTAGTAATGTCCCCACCTATCTTCAACAACTTAATCGATGTATCCACTTAACTAATTAATTAGTTTAAAATAATATTTTCCTTTAAAAGGTTGATAGCTGGTGGCTTGGGTAGGGATTTATGTTATTAATAGAAATTCTTAGTATATGGTTTATTACGTAATATTCCACGTTGTTAATATATAAATTGTATATTATGTGATGTCTCCGCGTGTATTTTGCTGATGAAATTACATAATTTGCTTGTATTAATTAGCACTTCTTTTAGGATCTCTTTAAAAGTGAGTTATCTTCCTTGTCGAAGGTTCATGAATCGTGTTTCTGAAAAGCTTTTGAAATTGTGGGTATCAGGGCTCACATAACAACCGCAGAATATATTAATAGGATCAGGTCAACCGCATGATCAACTAATATGGACTAGATTGTCAACATAAGACAGGACAAAATTAGATTGAGCGAGGCCAATTCGGAGCATAAAGCATTTCGTATTCACGTAGGGCGTGGAGAAGGCCGCACCCCAAAGGAAGTGATGTAGACAGTCTACCTTAATGCAAGTATTAGTGGTTGCTTTTACGATTTGAATATGTGATTTATAAGTCACACCGGTACAATTTTATTGTTGCTCTAAGATTCCCCTTTAGGACAAAATTAGATTGAGGGAGACAATAGTTGAGCGAAAAAGAAGGAAAAAAAGAAGAAAAGGAACAGCGTATTCCCATTTTTGTAAGTTTTATTCAGTTTTGCAAGTAGTTTTGGGTCAACGGGGCTCCATTATGCATCTTGAAGCAGGCAATACTTTGGCGTTTGGACAATATCTAGCTGAAGTTAAATTTGAAGAAGAGTTTGTGGAAATTGAATTGTATGTGAATACGAATTTTACTTAGAAAAAAAATTAATGAATAAAAATCATTATACGACAATAATAACAATAACATACTAAATGTGATTTTACAGGTGTGGTCTAAATTGGATCGTAACTCTTTTATTAACTCGGTCTATTTTAACCTTTCTGTACTTAGACTCAACCCAGCCATTTGAAAATTTTGATCTAAATTGATGTTAACCGGATATGCAATAAACAATTCTTAAGTGATTGCAACTAGTAAGAAAGCAAGATAAATGGGGACACTGGTTTTTCTTAGTAGCATCACATTGGAGTCAAGAAGTCGAAAGGAACTTTGGCTGTTATAATTTATCCTTTAGCTGTATGCAATAAAAACGCATCCTCATGTCCAATTAATCAAAGCCATTACATGCTTAATCACGTGCTTTAGGATAAGGCAAGAGCTGCATGTTTGCCCCAAAAATTGGAAACAAATCAATTGAATTTTGAGCGTGGGAAACGATAAGTAAGTGACGAACTCGATTGAAGACAAATATATGATAAGATAGAGAGGATACAATATTTGAGAAAGATTATGATTGCAAGACTAGGTAGATCAATATATTGCCTTTGTATTTCTTGTTTACAGCCCTTTTTCTCTTTTTTCCCCACCCTTGAACCAGTGCCTCAACACACATATATATAGGAAAAAATCTACCCC
>MCJB01002439.1:4113-16234 GCA_002018475.1 Nicotiana obtusifolia | reverse complement strand
TTCAATGTTTATAAAGCGCTCAGGTTGCCAGCCCACTATGAAGAATTATCCATGATCTTTGTGGTGGAGAGTGATTCCACATCATTAGTGCCCTATATGAGCCCTGTAGATCCTGTTGAACGAGTATTGATTGGGGATGTGGAAAATAGTGAAGATGAAACGATGGGAGAAATTGAGCAAGTACTGGATATGTCCTGCAGTTATGTCCAGGGGTTCAAAAAATTTGAAGATTTGGAAAGGCCTGTCACTCTGACCCTTCCCAGGCCATCTATTGAGGAGGCTCCAAGGCTAGAACTCAAGCCACTTCCAGCGCATCTACGCTATGCTTATGTGGGGAACTCTGAAACACTGCCAGTGATTATTTCATCCAGCTTGACCAGCACTCAAGAAGAAAAATTGCTCAGAGTCCTCCGCGAGTATAAAAAGGCCATTGGGTGGACTATAGCTGAATCAAGGGTATTAGTCCATCATTTTGCAAGAATAAAATCTTTTTAGAGGACGGACACCACCCTAGTGTGAAGCAGCAAAGGAGATTAAATCCCATCATGAAAGAGTTGGTGAAAAAAGAAATAATCAAGTTGCTCAATGCAGGTATAATTTTTCCTATTTCTGATAGTAACTGGGTAAGCCCGGTTCAATGTGTGCCCAAAAATGGAGGAATGACTATAGTTGAAAACGAGAAGAATGAGCTAATCCCCACTCGCACTGTTACGGGATGGAAAGTCTGCATCGATTATAGAAGGCTCAACAAGGCAACTCGCAAGGACCACTTCCCACTTCCATTCATCGACCAAATGCTAGACAGGTTAGCCGGGCATGAATATTACTGCTTCCTTGATGGCTACTTAGGATACAATCAGATTGTCATATGCCCAGAGGATCAGGAGAAGACTACTTTTACTTGTCCTTATGGCACTTTCACCTTCAAGCGAATGCCGTTTGGACTTTGTAATGCACCAGCCACTTTCCAGAGGTGTATGAAGGCTATTTTCACTGACATGGTGGAAAAATTCATGGAAGTGTTTATGGATGATTTTTCAGTCTTTGGGTCCTCTTATGATGATTGCTTGAAGAATTTAAGCAAGGTGCGAGCCCGTTGTGAAGAAACAAATCTGGTACTGAATTGGGAAAAGTGCCATTTTATGGTACAAGAAGGAATCGTTTTAGGTCACAAAATATCTAGGACCGACATTGAAGTTGATAAAGCAAAGGTGGAGGCAGTTGAAAAATTACCTCCACCTATTTCAGTGAAGGGTGTCCGGAGTTTCTTGGGACACACGGGTTTCTATCGGCGCTTTATTAAAGATTTTTCAAAAATTGCTACTCCTTTGTGCAGGCTGCTTGAAAAAGATGTAACTTTCAATTTGATGATGCTTGCCTCAAGGCATTTGAAGAACTTAAAAAGAAGTTGGTGACTGCTCCCATTATCGTGGCACCTGATTGGTTCTTACTTTTGAATTTATGTGTGATGCGAGTGACCTTGCTATTGGGGCAGTGCTAGGCCAGAGGAAGGACAAGGTGTTTTATTCCATCTACTATGCGAGTAAGACTCTTAATGATGCACAGCTGAATTACACCACCACGGAGAAGGAGCTGTTAGCTGTAGTGTGGGCCTTTGAGAAATTTCGGGCATACTTGGTAGGAACGAAAGTCATAGTCCATACCGATCATGCAGCAATCAGGTATTTTTTACAAAAAAAGAATCTAAGGCTAGATTGACGCGCTGGGTTTTATTGCTGCAGGAATTTGATGTAGAAATACGAGATCGAAAGAGGACAGAGAACCAAGTTGCTGACTATCTTTCACGGTTGGAAAATCACAATCATGTAGAGGAGGGTGGCCAAATTAAAGAAGTATTTCCTGATGAGCAGCTTTTTTCTATAACCCATGACCCTCCCCCATGGTATGCAAATTATGTGAATTATCTTATGAGTGGGGTACTTCCTCCCAAAATCGAATCTGAACCTAGAAAGAGGTTTTTACATGAAGTGAACTTCTACTACTGGGATCAGCCCTACTTATTCGAGCAATGTGCTGATCAATTGATGAGGAGATGCATTCCTGAAAAAGAGGTGGAATTAGTATTGTATGATTGTCACGCATCATCTTATGGGGGCCATCATGGAGGAGATAGAACAGCTGCAAAGGTGCTACAATCCGGTCTCTTTTGGTCGACTTTATTCAAGGATGCCTATGCATTCGTTAAGAAGTGTGACCAATGTCAGAGAACAGGAACAATCACAAGGAAGCTTGAGATGCCTTTAAACAACATTCTAGAAGTTGATCTTTTTGATGTGTGGGGGATAGATTTTATAGGGCCATTTCCACCGTCCAGAGAAAACAAATACATTTTGCTAGCAGTTGACTACGTGTCAAAATGGGTGGAGGCAATTGCTTTGCCAACGAATGATGCCATGGTGGTAGCTGCGTTTGTGAAAAAGAACATATTCTCAAGATTTGGGACTCCACGTGCTTTAATCAGTGATGAAGGGACTTATTTTTGCAATCGATTGTTGAATAACCTTCTAGCTAAATATGGAGTTCGCCACAGAGTTGCTACAACATATCATCCACAGAAAGTGGGCAAGCTGAGGTGTCAAACAGAGAAATCAAGCAAATATTAGAGAAGACGGTGAGTGTGAATAGGAAGGATTGGGCTGCAAAGTTGGATGATGCCCTCTGGGCATATAGGACAACATAGAAAACGCCAATTGGAGCGTCCCCTTACAAGCTGGTTTATGGGGAAGCATGTCACTTACCCGTTGAACTGGAACACAAGGCATACTAGGCTATTAAGAAGCTGAACATGGACCTTGAGGCCGCAGGCGAGAAAATACTTATGTAGTTGAATGAGTTAGATGAGTTCAGGCTGCACTCTTATGAAAATGCTAAGCTATATAAAGAAAAGACAAAAAGATGGCATGACAAGCATATCAAGCCGCGTTACTTTGAGCCAGGCCAACATGCGTTATTATTTAATTCTAGACTACGGCTATTCCCTGGGAAGCTAAAATCGAGATGGTCAGGTCCTTTTGAGGTGGTGAGAGTCACTCCTTATGGTGCAATCGAGCTGCGAGCTTTAAATAGTGAGCGGAAATTCTTGGTGAATGGTCATAGAGTCAAGCATTATTGGGGAGGAATGATTAATCGTGAGAAGACCAAGGTTGTACTCGCTGACGAGTAAGCGAGACTCTGCGTCATGCCGCGACGTTAAAATAGGCACTTGTTGGGAGGCAACCCAATTTTTATCGCTTTCCTAGTTTAACTTCTTAATTTTTTTTTTTTTAGAATAGATAGAGTATTGCACTTCATTTATAGGTATAGAAATATGAGATGTAATGGTGTAGGACTTGTAAATTGGGTATATATAAGGCTTGGGGGATCACGATGTTTATTCAAAAAAAAAAAAAGAAATAACAAAATTTCGCGTGAACAGCGCTCAGGCCAGCGCCCGGCGCTGCCTGGGGTGCTGTAGGCAGAATACGCACGACCCCAGCGCCAGGGAGGGCACGAGGTACCAGCTGGGGGGTCAGGTAAGTTTTCAATTTTTTTTGTATTTTATTCTTAACCCATATCCATTTAACCCAACCCAAATACCCATTTACACTAATACTAATACCCATATCCTTTCCCAAACACCAACAAACAAAAACAAAAACATCAACACTGCTGCTCGCATCCTCTTCTTCTTCTTCTTCATGAAATTTTTTTTCAATTTTTCATTCTCTTTCGCACTCCTTCTCCAGGTATGTTCTTCTTTTTCTCTTCTATTTATTATGTGTTTTCATTACTAGTTATCCACACTCCCATCCCCAAGACCGCCAATTCTCCATAGTTTCATATCATAGTTTCCCACTCCCTCATGTAGTTCTTATGACACCTTGATGGTGGGTGTGTTGTTTTTTGGTTAAAATTTGCATGTTCAATGTGTATCCGGAGTAGTAAACTAGAATTCCCTCTACTTCGTTGAAAATTGGGAGGGCCATCATGTTCCACCATTGTTGAAATATAAGAACAAACTTCATGCCCACATTGTGTTTGTTTAAATGCTTGAGTGAAAATTTTTGTGAACCGGTGAAGTCTGAGTAACCGAATGCACTTGTTTATGCATTTGGGCTAAGTGTGGGGTGTCTAGGGATGCTTTTAGAAGTTGGGGGATGCGGCTTTGATGCAGAACATGTTCTTACACCATTGCTTTTGTATGTTGCATGTTGTAGAATCTTGTAAGTTAGCCTAAATTAGCATACTATAGTATTTGTGAAAGGTGCTGACCATATGCCTTTAGCTTACCTTATTGAGTATTCACGTTGCCATGATCAATCAGTATTGTGTAGCATGGGGAAGTCTTGAGTACCCATAGTTTTGAGGTGCAAACTTGTACTTGTGCCCTCGGTTTTAAGTGTGGGGTCATTTGATGACTTGCATGCCAACCTGAGGCATATGTCTTGAACCTTTCTCACATTCATGTTTACTTGTGTTGCAGGATACTATGGCTCGTGATAGCACTAGCAAAGGCAAAGGCATTGGAAAATCCTCTACCACCTCTCCAGTGACCAAAAAGCGCAAGCAAGGAGAAAGCTCTTCACGGCCATCCAAAGGGAAACAGGTCACCAAGGGATCTCAGCAAGTGCCATTAAGGCCAAGGCCTCGTTTGGACTTGGTTGATGAGGCTACTATTGCTTGGCATCGAGAATTTGTGCCAGCGGGATGGTACGTCCCTGAGATGGGGATTAATACCGCAGCCTTAGAGAGAAAATTCCCGAATATACTTGTCAGGCTGCGAGCTCTAAAGATGGACAAGTTCTTGGAATGCCAGGGGCCTGCAAACCTGAGCATGGTACGAGAGCTGTATGCTAACTGGAATTATCGAAGCTGCACTTCACATGTACGAGGAAATGATGTGCCGCTAGGCAGGGAGTATTTGTGTGACTATATGGGGGTTGAGAATGCCGACCTAAGGAGACTCCAACACTTGATCCAATGGCCGAAATATGAGCTAATACATCACATTCTTTGTGGCATCGATTCTAATGCTAAGTGGCTACGGAAGCAGGGCAACATACACCTCTCCATGCTTCGCGCAAACTTCAACATCACTGCCAAGCTATGGCAGAACTTTGTGCAGGCGAGACTAATGCCGGCGGAGCACAACAGTGATTGCATTCACACTAGAGTGTGTCTCATCTTCTCCTTGATGACCGGCCAACCAATTAATGTCGCTGAGATCATGCTCAATGAGATGGCCCGCACCAGGTTTGGGCGACAGATTCGGCGGTTCTTCTTTGGCAATTTACTGACTCAATATATGATGTTTTGCGGAGTGCTAGAGTATCTCGGACATGATGAGGTGGTGGAGGTTCCGTCAGGGCTTATGGACATCACATCTGCAGTGGAGACATCATCCAAACTCACCCCCGCTGCTCGAATGGAGCGAGAGGAGAACTTCATTAGGTATATTTATAATGCTTTGAACTTGCTCATGAGCAGGGCCGGCATTACCGATGAGGAGCGTATGCATTTGCGCGATGACTTGTCCAGCACGTCCAAGGAGATGTTGGGGATTGCACCTGGCAGCCCCGTTCACCCGTCAGAGGACGTCAACACTGCCAAGGGCTCAGGTACTGAGGATGTGGATAGAGATGGTGCTACAGGGCCTACGACTTTGGTACCTTTCGGATGGATGTTGATGACACCGGCACTACTGGGGGAGTGGACTCTGATTGACAGAGAGTTTTTTGTTTCACCCTACTCTGTTTACATTTTTACTTGCATCGAGGGCTATGCATCGTTCAAGTGTGGGGTGGGAGGAATACATGTGTTGTAATTGTATATTATGTATAAATTGGTTTTGTTTTGGTTCTTTTAGTAGTTGTTTTGGTTCTTTTAGTAGTTCTTGTGTAGTCAGTTTAGTGTAGTATTAGTTGATTTAAAAAAAAGAAATTTTTTTGAAGAAGCTCAGACTTTTCTCGACGATGGATCTGTTGGACAATTTTCTTGAGGGATAAAATCTGATTAAAAACACCAAAAAGATTTTTATTTTTTAGGATAGTTAGGTAGTATTCCTTGGTTTTTCTTTGGGCACCGATTCTTTTCCAGGGATGTAGCTCGAACCGGGCACTTTAATTTCTTTGTAGGAGTAGTTTAGGAAGAAACTGAGTCGTTCTGAGATACTCATTGACATGGTTGATGCTGGCACATTAGGTTATGACATAAATTCTGTTTTCCCATTGATTTGATTTGAATTGTTAAGCCTAAGTAAAGTAAATAGCCTATTTTGTGACGCCTTTTCTCAGTTGTTTGACCTGTATTCCACATAGTGCAATATTGCTTAAATTTCTCAATTATGTGTGCTTGCTTGACTTGAGAGTTAAACAGAACCGTCTCGATTGAGTCATGTGCAATGTGTGAGTAAGGATTTGTGATTTTCTGTGCTATCCTGTGTAGTCTAGAACTTGCCCCGTGTGTTAATTGAAGCGAAATTATAAGTTGGGCTAATCTAGGAGATGACGTAGGCATTTTCTTGCTTGTACATGGATGTGCTTGTCACATAAAAATAAAATTTTCCGTTGCTAGCCCCTTTGAGCCTATAGACCTTTTCATCAGCTCCCACATTACATGTTATAACCTATATTTGTACGTGTTAGATTACACCGTAAGATAGTCTACCTTGGTTCGAGAAGAGAATTACCTTTGAGACAATAAGAGTTTAGTCCTATTCGTCCTAAACGATGCAAAGGTGTATAAGGGCGGTTAACAAGTATTAGAGGATAAACAAGTTAAGGAAGTTGTAACTCGCGTTTTTGGGAAAATCGAGAGGTGTTTAACATTACCAAGATGTCGTGTTTTAAGGTATTTTAATGATATGATATCCGTTTCATAAGTCTTGAAGTCAAATGAGTTATGAAACAAAAGTCGACAAAAGTTGTCGCAACTTAGGTTCACAATTTTACTTAAACAATAGGAAAAAATTTTCTGCAATTTTCTCCCAATTTACAAGGAATTACGGGGTGATCTACCTACCAAATTAAAGGTCTATGAGTCTAGTTTCCAATGCCTCAAACCGTTTGTCAATACGATCTCGTAGTATTGAGATAATTGCATTTCCGTAGAACTGCGCAGGCTGGTAGGTGACAAGTAGGTGCATCACCTACTTGCCAAAATTAAGGGCTAAAAATTAAAAGCCCCAAGTCGGTTAAGAGAGGGCTTTTAAAAGCTTCTAAATCCTGATAGTTCACTATCATTTCACAGCTTCAAAACCTAAAAGAACCCCTGCAAACCCTCCCCAAAATAATACCACACAAACCCTAATTGATTTTCCCCTCTTTCAAATTCTAGTTGAAGGTAAACCCTAGAGTTTGAGGAACCAAAGCAAGGGCTGAGTTATCTAACAAGCAAGGTGAGTTTACTGCTCTTTTTAGTACATGTTTTCTACTGTTAAGTCTTGATAAGTCGTTCTATGTGTGTAAGAACTCACGGGACGGTGATCGGAAGCCGTGAGTTCGAGTTATTCACTAGTAGCGGACTGATTTGTGAACTGTTTTGTGTTGCTGTAAAGCTGCGTGTTTCACTACTCATTTGTGGAGTTTTGGAGGAGGAAGGGTGTGGAGAAACACCATATATGTTTAGGGCTGTGGCCTGATAGTTGTTCATACTGTTTCCGGATCGTTTGATAGGACTATAGTTGCCATTGTACGTATGAAGTGATTGGTTTGTGTGTGGACTGTTTTGGGAGGTTCAATATGATTCTTATTGATGTTGTTTGGCTGTTTGGTGGCTGTTTTGACTTGTGTGAAGTCATATATATAGGGGAGGTGCTGTCCGTTTTATTGCAAAATAGGTTACAGTCGATACATAATAGTTGCGACGCCTGAACGATAAAGCTAGAGTCCTTTCTCTTATTGTAGACTAAGAAGTCGTGGAAGTTTCATAGCTTGAGATTGGAAAGTATTGCAAGGTATGTGAGACTATCCTTTTCCTTCTTTTGCACGACTCTAACTGTACACAATGCAATGAACGAACCCCAAAGATACTCTACTCTTAGAAGGTAGCAGTACGTGTATTATTTCCCCTCTTACGGGAGGATTGATATGTTATTATTTTACCATGGTAGTATGACTCTTATGTGTCCATCATGCATTATCTATTTTACTCTACCGAGCCGCGCTATAGTCGGCCGGGTATGGCACCTATTGTGCAACTATACATATGTATATGTTTTACTCTACTTAGTCGCACTATAGTCGACAGTTATGTTGCTCTACCGAGCCGCGCTATAGTCGGCCGGGTATGGCACCGCACAGATCAGTTGGGTATAATGATGAGGAGGCCCATATGTCAAAAATAACAACAACTAGGGAGTGGAAACCCTATGTTGGAAATGAAGGCTAGTGAGTGAAGACCGTATGTCTAAAATAACATAAACTATAAAATGGAGACCCTATGTTAGACAAGGAGACTACGGAGTTAAGACCCTATGTCTAAAATAACAAAAACTAGGGATTGGAGACCCAATGTTTAAATAACATCAACTAGGGAGTGGAGATCCTATGTTGGAAAAAGAGACTAGGGAGTGGAGACCCTAGGTCTAAGATAACATTAGCTATGGAGTAGAGACCCTATGTTGGAAAAGAGACTAGGGAGTGGAGACCCTATGTTGGAAACAAGACTAGGGAGTGAAGACCCTATGTCTAAAATAGCATAAACAAGGGAATTGAGACCCTATGTTGGAAACGAAGACTAGGGAGTGAAGACCCTATGTCTAAAATAAAATCAACTACGGAATGGAGACCCTATGTTGGAAAAGGAGACTAGAGAGTGGAGACCATATGTCAAAAATAATAACAACTAGGGAGTGGAGACCCTATGTTGGAAATGAAGGCTAGTGACTAGGGAGCGGAGACCCTATGTCTAATATAACATCAACTAGGGAGTGGAGAGCCTATATCTAAAATAACAAAAACTAGGGAGTGGATACCCTATGTCAAAAATAACCTAAACTAGGGGGTGGAGACCCTATGTTGTAAAATGAGAGTAGGGAGTAGAAACCCTATGTCTAAAATAACATCAACTATGGAGTGGAGATCCTTTGTTGGAAAAGGAGGCTAGGGACTGGCGACCCTATATCTAATATAACATCAACTAATGAGTGGAGACCTAGGTCTAAAATAACCAAATCTAGGGAGTGGAGACCCTATGTCTAAACTAACATCAACTAGGGATTACAGACCCTTTGTTTGAAAAGGAGACCAGGGAATAGAGATCCTATGTTGGAAAAGGAGACTAGGGAGTGGAGACCCTATGTCTAAAATAACATCAACTAGGGAATGAAGACCCTATGATAGAAAAGGAGACTAGGGAGTGGAGACCCTATATCAAACAAAACATCAACTAGGGAGTTGAGACACTATGTTGGAAAAGAAGACTAGGGAGTTGAGACCATATGTCAAAAATAACATCAATAAGGGAGTGGAGACCTTATGTTGGACAAGGAGACTACGGAGTGGAGACCCTACGTCTAAAATAACACAAACTATGAAATGGAGACCCTATGTTGCAAAAGGAGACACTGGAGTGGAGACCATACGTATATATTAACATCAACTAGGGAGTAGAGACTCTATATAGAAAATGTGACTAGGGAGCGGAGACCCTATGTCTAATATAACATCAACTAGGGAGTAGAGAGCCTATGTCTAAAAGAACAAAAAGTAGGGAGTTGAGACCCTATGTTAAATATAACATCAACTAGGATGTAGAGACCCTATGTTGTAAAATGAGACTAGGGAGTGGAGACCCTATGTCTAAAATAACGTCAACTAGGGAGTGGAGATCCTATGTTGGAAAAGGAGACTAGGGAGTAGAGACCTTATGTCTAATATAACATCAACCAAAGAGTGGAGACCCTATGTCTAAAATAACAAAATCTAGGGAGTGGAGACCCTATGTCTAAACTAACATCAACTGGGGATTACAGATCCTTTGCTGGAAAAGGAGACCAGGGAATAGACACCCTATGTTGGAAAAGGAGACTAGGGAGTGGAGATCCTATGTCTAAAATAACATCAACTAGGGAGTGCAGACCCTATGGTAGAAAAGGAGACTAGGGAGTGGAGACCCTATATTAAACATAACATCAACTAGGGAGTGGAGACCCTATATTTGAAAAAGATACTAGGGAGTGGAAACCCTATATCTAAAATAACATCAACTAGGGAGTAGAGACCCTATTTGTAAAATGAGACTAGGGGGTGGAAACCCTATGTCTAAAATTACATAAACTTGGGAGTGGAGATCCTTTGTTGGAAAAGGAGACTAGGGACTGGAGACCCTATGTCTAATATAACATCAACTAAAGAGTGGAGACCTATGTCTAAAATTACAAAATCTAGGGAGTGGAGACCCTATGTCTAAACTAACATCAAGTAGGGAGTGGAGACCTATGCCTAAAATAACATCAACTAGGGAGTAGAGACCCTATGTTGTAAAAGGAAACTAGGGAGTTGAGACCATATGTCAAAAATAACAAAACTAGGGATTGGAAACCCTATGTTGGACAAGGAGATTTCGGAGTGGAGACCCTATGTCTAAAATAACAAAAACTTGGGATTGGAGACCCAATGTCTAAAATAACATCAACTAGGGAGTAGAGATCCTATGTTGGTAAGAAACTAGGGAGTGGAGACCCTAGGTCTAAGATAACATCAGCTAGGGAGTGGAGACCCTATCTTGGAAACGAAGACTAGGGAGTGAAGACCCTGTGTCTAAAATAACAGCAACTAAGGAGTGGAGACCCTATGTCTAAAATAACATCAATTAGGGAGTGAAGACCCTATGGTAGAAAAGGAGACTAGGGAGTGGAGACCCTATGTCTGAAATAACAACAACTAGGGAGTAGAGACCCTATGTTGGAAAAAGAAACTAGAGAGTGGAGACCTTATGTCTAATATAACATCAACTAGGCAGTGTAGACCCTATGCCTAAAATAATATCAACTAGGTTGTAGAGACCCTATGTTATATAAGGAGACTAGGGAGTAGAGAACATATGTCAAAAATAACATCAACTAGGCAGTGGAGACCTTATGTTCGAAAAGGAGACTAGGGAGTGGAGACCCTATGTCTAAAATAACATCAACTAGGGAGTGGAGACCCTATGTGGGAAAACGAGAATAGGGAATGGAGACCCTATGTCAAAAAAAACGTCAACTAAGGTGTGGAGACCATATGTCTAAAATAAGAAAAAAAAACTAGGGAGCGGAGACTCAATGTCTAAAATAACATCAACTAGGGAGTGGAGATCCTATGTAGGAAAAAGAGACTAGGGAGTGGAGACCCTATATTAAACATAACATCAACTAGGGAGTGGATACCTTATATTGGAAAAAGAGACTAGGGAGTGGAAACCCTATATCTAAAATAACATCAACTAGGGAGTAGAGACCCTATTTGTAAAATGAGACTAGGGGGTGGAAACCCTATGTCTAAAATTACATAAACTAGGGAGTGGAGATCCTTTGGTGGAAAAGGAGACTAGGGACTGGAGACCCTATGTCTAATATAACATCAACTAAAGAGTGGAGACCTATGTCTAAAATAAAAAAATCTAGGGAATGGAGACCCTATGTCTAAACTAACATCAACTAGGGATTACAGACCCTTTGTTGGAAAAGGAGACCAGGGAATAGAGACCCTATGCTCAAAAAGGAGTCTAGAGAGTTGAGACCTATGCCTAAAATAACATCAACTAGGGAGTAGAGACCCTATATTGTAAGAGGAGACGAGGGAGTCGAGACCATATGTCAAAAATAACAAAAACTAGGTATTGGAAACCCTATGTTGGACAAGGAGATTTCGGAGTGGAGACCCTATGTCTAAAATAACAAAAACTTAGGATTGGAGACCCAATGTCTAAAATAACATCAACTAGGGAGTGGAGATGCTATGTTGGAAAAGGAGACTAGGGAGTAGAGACCTTATGTCTAATATAACATCAACTAAAGAGTGGAGACCCTATGTCTAAAATAACAAAATCTAGGGAGTGGAGACCCTATGTCTAAACTAACATCAACTAGGGATTACAAATCCTTTGCTGGAAAAGGAGACCAGGGAATAGACACCCTATG
>MCJB01002437.1:3793-17706 GCA_002018475.1 Nicotiana obtusifolia | reverse complement strand
TTATATAAAGCAAATAATTCTTTCCTATTTATTTCCCATTTTAATTGTTGTTCAGTATATGATCCTGAATGATATCTACAATGGTGCTCTATTTTTTCATTTATATATCTATATTTAAGTACTCCTCCATAACTATGGTTGCTTGAGTCTGTCTCAACTATGTATATAAATTCTCTGTCTTCGTCAGGGAAGTATAGTTTCGGTAATTTAGTACACATAGTTTTTATTTTTTGTATATGTAATTTATCTTTATCATCAAAGTGATATTCTACATCTTTCTTTAATTTTTTCTGTAATGGTTTTAAATTTTCTGCTAGTTTAGGTATATATTCTCGTACTTGGTTAACTAGTCCTAAAAAGGATTGTAGTTTCTTTTTTGTATCAAGGGTTTCTTCTGAATTTATTATTTTTTGTACTATATGAGTTTGCATTTTTATTCCATTTTTATCTATTTGTATTCCTAAGAATTCTATTTGAGTTTTCATTATTTCTGCTTTCTTTTTACTTAAACTTATTCCTGATATTTCTATAATATGTATAAATTTTTCTAATAATTTAATATGTTCTTCTTGTGTTTTAGAAAATAATAATATATCATCTATATATACAATACAATTTTCTAATTGATTAAAGTAATTGTCCATAAAATGTTGGTATCTACCTGGTGCATTTTTATATCCAAAGGGTAATACATTCCATTCATAAAATCCTTGTGGTACTGTAAAGGCTGTTAATTGCTTAGATTCTTCTTCTAGTTTTAGGTGATAGAATCCTGATTTACAGTCAAATTTACTAAAATAGTTATAGCCTTGTATTTGTCTTACTTTTAGTATTTTATTTGGTATTGGATAATTATACGTTTTAGTTTTTGCATTTAAGTTTCTATAATCAATTACCATTCTACTTTTTCCTCTTTTTTGTTCACTATGTTTATTAACTATAAAAGCTGGGCTATTATGTTTGCTATTACTTTCTTGTATATATCCGTTTTCTATTAATTCAGTAATATGCATTTTAAATTCATTTAAGTCATCAAAATTATATTTTAAGGGTTTTTGGGTTATTATACTATTTTCATCTATAAGTTCTATTTTTATTTTAGTTTTGTGTTTTTCCCATCCTTGCAGGGGGTTTTCACTATATAATTTTTCTAACTTTTCTTCTATCATTTTTAATTTATCTATTGAAAATATAATTATTTCTATTTTATGGGTATTTGGTGCCAGTAACCACGATTGAGCTAGGACTATCAGAAGGTCCATATACAGCGGATGATTATGGTCAATTGTCGCCATCTTCGATCTTGACGAATTGATATCCGACATTGACAAATTCTGACGAGCTTCAACATATTTCAATTAATCGAGGGACAGAAATTAGAGATCTAACGTGGTGCGATCCAGACACGCCGCTCTGATACCATGTTAAAATGCAAGGAATGATCAAGGTCTTCAATGGAAGAATATTCTAAGAGAGTTCTGGAGAGAGTCGGTGAGAATCCAGTTACACCACTGTCATTTATAGACTATATCATGAGGTGATTTAGATTCATCACAAACCTACATGTGGAGTTTCTGAGGAGGCTTGAACGCCTCATTCTTGGCATTATCACAGGTGAGAAATCTACCTGCTTAAGATATTATTAGAGCGTCGCTTCGGATATATAGAAAGTGAACATTATTCTAGACTTTGATTATCATTTGTAAATTATAATATCTCCATGAATAAATGAATGCAGATTCTAGGCTTGTGTATTATCCTCCATCTGTTATTGCTACTGCAGTAATGCTTTTTGCAAAGCAATGGAATACAAGAATCAGCTTATGGGTGTTCTTAAAGTCACAAAGTCTGAACTTTTGTTAATCTCTTGAAGCATATTACTCATTCTGTTATTCCTTTTTATTTATATGTTTGGGTTTGACATACCCTCTTTAGCTTAGGGTCTATCAGAAAACAGCATTTGCTCTTCCAGGATAGCTGCATATATCTAATTCTTCCCGGACTTCACTTGTGAAAATTTACTGGATTTGTTGTTATTGGTGATGGTGGTTTTGACATACTCATTGAAAAGATCAATTAATAACATCAATTATAAAGGTTATTTGACTAATATCCTTTATCTCCGCTTGAACTTTTTCTGAAGATTTGCAAGACTATGGAGAACATTTTATAGAACATTCTATTGAAGTGAGGGTAGATTTGAGAAAAAATAACTAATGCCTTCTTAGTTTCCATAAGTGACAATTATTTTAGACCAAATTTGTTTGTCTAAAGCAACAAATAAAAATGCCTGAAGGAAGTAGTATCTATATCCTCATAATTATTTTTCTTTGAATCTAAGCTATATGTACAAACAATGTGAAGATTCTTACACTATTGATGCAATTTAACTTGTGATAGCATATTGGTAACAGTTTCATCGGGTTATAAATTATTTATTATAGAAAACTACATGTAATTGCGGCATATACGACTTGATTATGTAAATATATTTGATTAAACTCTTATCTGGTTAGTGTGTAAAATAAGTTCTTGATCTTAAAACGGGACAGCCTTAATGAATGCCATAATCTAATCTCAGAGCTAATGAAATGTTTCTGGATACGAGCTAATTTGCCAAAGCCACAAGCGAAAATGTCAATCTTTACTGAGTATTTCGAGTGGCGTTAGCAATAGGTCTAGTGATTCACGGACAGTGGTATCATCAATTTCATTCTCACCAGAACCTCAACAGAACTCATTATCCACACGAATGACATTGCCTCTGGGTCAGTGTCCTTGTTGAATTCCATTTTTTCTATTTTTCTATCTCCTGCCTATCTGCTTTTTTTAGTTATTTACTACAATAATTATGACCTGAAAGTCGATCCGCTACAAGTGTTTCGAGCTGTTTATAACATAGCCTGAGGCCCTCCACAAATCTTTTAACCTTATAAAACTCTTTATAGACTTTCAATTGATCCAAAAACAACTCTTTCGTGCAAATTCTTTTTTTTTTTCTGAGGAAAACTTTATTCACGGATAACTATGCTTATCAAGAATTGGGCCAATACGAAGATTAGGCAAGTAGGAAGAGAATCACGCGAAGTGTTCTTTATCTCTACTAGAACAAATCCTAATTTCTCATAATTTTGATCCGGCTTCATTAATTCTATACCACACTTACAATCAATGTGCACTACATTACTACGTGTAGCATCAGAAACTATTGTTCATAACATCCAAACTCGATCAAACTCAAGAAACAATGAGTATATTCTTTTGTCCTCTCGATTAATTCAAATTAATAGTCAAAAGGAGTTCCCAACATCTGATGAAATTACAAGAGAACGTGGATAAGAAAAGTAACACTGCTCAGACATTGTCAAAAGGAGTTCAACTAATCCCTTTCGGAAAATTATAATGTTCAAATAGAGTAAAGAAAAACTTCTAGTGCAGCGGAAAAGCAGCTGAAAAAATTGCTTTAGCATACAGGTTTGAATCCTAAGCACTCTTCGGAGTAGCCTTTTAGTTAGCTTTCTCGTTCTTAAGGACTTTCTGGCCGGCAGGGTTTATAGCTCTTATTTTTTTACCAGGGTTCCCTCTTTATGGTTAAAATTAAATGCGAACGTGCTTTAAGTAATTTTTTGGATCCCCTTACCTGTGTAGATGCTACCTTACAAGATATAACACTTTTCTTAATGACTACATTCAACTAATTGAATACTCTCCTCGAAAACAGTACATATTGATTTTGTCTAGACCGTTTATTTCTTGTGTGCTGATAATGAAAAATGTATTGTGGCCAGTTGTTTCTCTACACATCTGTGCTATATTTAGAGCTAAAACAACAGCCTACAAGCTCTTCATTTCAACAATTACCCTTTTGCCTATTGTGGTGATGAGTGTATGAAGCCGTCTGGCCTCAGATGATTTGTATAAAATCATCTTACTTCTTCAGAACACTAGCAAATCTTGCGAGGGTAAATTGGCTAAGATCAACTATGCTAGCTTGTCCATCCAGAACGAGTTCGGCCATAGCAGCACCTGTGGCCGGACCATTAAGAATTCCCCAACAGCTATGTCCGGTTGCCACGTAACAGCTCTTTATACCAGGAACTTCCCCAATAATTGGTACATCATCTTCAGAGCAAGGTAGGATACATGCCTGCTCAGCCGTCACAGCTGCTTCCCCCTCCACCAAATGGCTTGATACACTAGCAGCCACTCTCTTAAGCGCGTTTATTGATTCTGGAACTGGTATTACCTGCTCTGGATCATCTGGAACCTCTTCTCGAGCTGACATTCCACATATATAAACTTCCCCTGAAAGACATAAAAGTATAACACTAAAGTTCTCAACAAGCAATTCTATAAAATCCTCATTTTACTGTATAATACAGAAAGGAATAAAGATAAAGGGGAGATCTGTTTCATGCTTCTCAGCTATGTCATTTTCTTTTTATTTTAACAACAGGTAGTTCACTGAAACCAGAACTATGGAATAGTTTCAACGGTAATATGAGGTACATTTCTGGACAAAAATGATCCGGCCAAGAAAAGGGATCAACATTGGACCAACAAAATCTTTCTATATTCGACAGGGAGTCCTAAGTAATATATAGCATGAGACTATCTAGAGACAGTTATACACAATTATATACATATCAAGGAATTAGCTCATCGTTATCTCTAATCACCAGAAAAGTTAATATACCTTAATTTTTGGTAATCTAACCTTATTTATTACACGAGCATACAGACGGAAGCCTATACTACACTTCTTTACATAACAATGTGACATTGGAAACAGGGAGCCTGGAATTCTAGCAAAATGGTTTGAGAAAATGCAAATTTGCACAGAGAGCACAGACACTTAACTATCAAGGGGATTCAACGATTTTTAAACATTTTAAAACAAAAATTACTCTTTTCTTATTTAGTCTACTACAAATAATTTATAACACACATCAGGCTCATGTTATATATATCTAGTACTTGATAATTGTTCCAACTGTAAAAACTGAAGTACCTGTTGGACGAGGATAAACTTCCGGGTCCATGGGCTTCCCACCATGGGCCGGATAATAAGTAAGAAACAAGGCATGTGGTGTGATCCTATTGGGCTCTTTAGGTTCCAGCACTATACTATGGGCTTTGATTCCATAAACCCCGAAAAGCGAGCCCAAAAGAGAGAATCTCTTGGTCCAAGGCCCAAGTGCCAACACAACTGCATCTGCCACAATCTCTCTCCCATCTTCCAATACAATTCCCTTCGTTTTCCCCTCCACCACTTCAACTCTCTCTGCTCTACCAATTACCAGCTCAACCCCATA
Organism: Nicotiana obtusifolia; assembly: GCA_002018475.1. Lineage (NCBI taxonomy): Eukaryota > Viridiplantae > Streptophyta > Magnoliopsida > Solanales > Solanaceae > Nicotiana > Nicotiana obtusifolia. Next base: position 12,391 of record MCJB01002437.1, on the reverse strand, counting down.
TTCCTCTACTGCTTTGGATAATAATTTTTTAGTAAAGAGCTGTGGATGGACTTGGGCCGTGGTATTAGTTGATCCAATAGTTCTTGGGCTTTTAGCTGGGCCGTTAACCCAAGACGGAAGCGGCCCAGCTCGGTTCGACGAGGAAGAAGAAGAAGATGATGATTCGGTGACGGAGACACTAAGGGTAGTGAGTGGACGATAGCCGTAGGAGTGGGGCCCATCAAGCTCTTCAGCGAGCGAGCGATGAAGATTGAAGCTGGCGCGTGCGAGTGGCGCGAGGGGACCGCCGTCGCACCAATCTAGGGCTAGGAAACCTCCGGCCTTGCCAGAGGCGGCGCAGGCGACAGAGGATTGCTCGATTAGGGTAACTGCGGCGCCTTTTTTTGATAGGAAGTAGGCGGTGCAAACTCCGATGACTCCACCGCCGCAGACCGCCACCGTTTTCGGTTGTGGAGAGTTCATTGACTTTGGTTGAGAAGACGAGGATCTTATTACGAAGAGTGTTAGGGTTTTTAGGTGACGGAATTTTATGTTTCTGGGGACCGAAATGGCTGGAAATGGAAGTGCAGGGGTCACTGACATTTTTAATTTAGTGTTGCTCAGAAGATGACACGTGGCTGCTTGTTCAAGCTGTGCATGAATATTGTTGTGAATGTAGAATCTTTTTTTCTGGAAAAAGAGAAAATATAAACAATTGGGGCAGCTACCAGAACTTTCGGTACCTTCTGAGAGGAACAAACAAGGAAAAGGAATGAAGGTGGCTGATGAGTAAAATTATCTTTTTTGAATGTTTACGTCAAACTAATAAAATTAGAATATGCGTCTTTCATAATCGAGTGAGAAATATTCTCACTTTAATTGTTAAAATTAATTACTTTCTTTATTTCAATTTAAATGACATACTTTTTTTATTAGTCCGTTTCAAAAAAAAAATAATATATTTTTATATTTAAAAATAATTTAACTTTAATGACATTCACTTTACCCTTAACGAGAAGCTTTTATTGCCACTCAAATATTATGTTTCACAGAGCGTTTATCCTTATACCCTTAAATGTGGGATTATTTTATCTCATCTCTCACGTGATATAAATTAATACTGGGATCATTATTCCAAATTTAATCTGCATACTAAACAATCCCTTAGGATCATATTTAATTTGATATAACATTGAGTACGAAAAAATATTTATCATACATGATCTTTTCATTTATTTCCTTTTTAATATCTAATACTTTAGCTAATGGATAGCCCAAGATGCTTATTGTCCTGATATTTTTAAATTTGAGATGTAGTTTTGTTTTTATTCATTGATTCTTCCGGAATATGCAGTATACGTTATTCCTCTTTAGATATTGAAAAAATCTCTAATTGTTCTGATATAGTAAAATCAACTTCAATCAACCAATTACATCTCAAATCTAAATCAGTTAAAGTTGATTATATGACTTGTATGAACCTTTTATATCCTCGGAAATTTCATTTTAGTTACTTTATCTCTTATATTTTATATTGTGATGAAGGACTTAATTTAAACATATACCAAAAGTACTTAAAGTTATAGTTTTAAATATATTGTGATATTTTTACCATTATAAAAGCATGGCTTTAACCTTTAAATAATAAACTTGAACTTTAAAAGTTTTTAAATATAAAAAAATATCGTTCTTCTCGAACGAATTGAGAATAAGTATCATATAAAATAAAGCGAATGAATATATTACATTTACATATGCCACCAATTTCTTGCTACCATTCCCCTTTAATAGAGCTTGAGACCATCTAAGTTTGTTCGGAACTCATATATTTAAAGCTACTTTTAAAAGTTGACAACTATATAATTGATTATATTTGATATATAAAAGCTACTGTTCAACAACTTGAATATATTTGATTATGTGTCGAAACTCGAAAGTGTTCTTAAGTGAAAAGTCTATACTATGTACTTTTATCCCAATTCATCATTCAACTAAGGTATATTAGCATGATTTGGTCCGTGGATTGGATCTAATACGTTTATTATTAACAACAACAATAAATTCAGTATAATCCTACAAGTGTGGTATGAGAAAAATAGTGAGTCGTAATTTTATCTCTACTTTGTGTTAGATAAAAAAATTATTTCTTATAGACCCTCAACTTCAAGCAAGCATCATTTAAAAATCATATTTCACAAAATAAAAAAGGTAAGGCACTAAAAAATGTAAAGTAGATATATCATTATTTTTTCTGCATTACACAATCATTGCCTAAAGGATGCCAAGGCATCTTATTGCTGAAAGAATTTTCTATAATTTGCAGTGCTAGTATGTAACCAACATAGAATATTAAAATAATATATGTAAAGAATGGAAAAAATGAATATTAATAAAATTCAAAGCAGGCCAAAATCGAGGTTAATTTCACTATTGATGATTGCCATTGACAACCTTGTGTCCTTCTCGAGGACTTGGACCTGAATCTTTAATTCCTCCAAGCGTTTGGCTATTGATAAACTTATGGCCAACTCCAGGACTAGGACCATCTTTAATAGAACCCAAAGTTAACCAATTAAAACCCACGCCATTGCCATCAATCTTCAATATATTGAGAGGACGTGCTTCACAACCCAAAATGTTAATTGAAGTAACCAAAAGAATAAACAAAATAAAGTCCACAAATCTTGCCATTTTAATTATTTGAGAGAAAAAAAAGGCTAAAATTGTGATTTTTGTGCAATTAACCCCTCCGTATGAAGACTAGTGACGAAATAGGTGGTCGTACGGAGCTTTTAGGAAATTAAAGGATAGCCTTGTTTATAAGCACAAAAAATTCAGAAGCGGCGATCCCAGACGACCTATTTAAGTTTAGGGGGCAAAAGAACTAACTTAGAATGTTGCACTAGTAGTTGAGTTTTGTTTAGATGGTACTTGTGTGGTTTCTCCTGGTGTTGATTCATGCCAATTTATACTAGTTAATGAGTGGGCTCGTTGTTGACCAGGACGAAATACTGAAGGTGGCTAATTTGTATTCAAATTCAACGTGAGTAATGATGTTAGACGAATTGATTTATCAAATGTGGCAACTTGTCCGGCAGTTTCTTGATTATGGAAAAAGAAGTCATTTCTTTTCAGCTTAGAAATGTTGTAGAATGTGACTCGCAAGTCTAATTCGGGCAGCACCAACGTTTATAATTTCGATTTCTATGTTTTCTCTGTTTATAATAAAACCTTTCCTATACTGCTATGAGACTTAATTAATGTTATTGAGATTGACCAACGATTATATTGGAGATAATCAGGTTTTAGTCAATTGTTTCCATGTGTAACTACCGAATCACGCAACAACCACCTTGGTCTTGCCAGGTTTGGTATATATTAAAGGTCTTAAGTTCAAGAGAGGCTCTTGACAAGTAAGACTTTTCCTTTTATGTCCCTACACGATACAAATTCGAATTTGTCCAATAAGAGATTCCGCCGTTCGGATTGATTAAAGAAGAGGTGTTAAAGCCATGTTTTTATCCACGCCTTTGAAAGTTAATTAGCCATGTTGAGCAAATTGAAACTCATGCCTTTGAAAGTTTGAAAAATGTAGAGTGTAGAGCAGCCCTGTATCTGACAGATGACGATGACTTTTAGCTTACGTGAGAGTCTCAAAGTTAGTCTACGTCTCTTGTCTACCTTGGAATTTGGAAATATCCGTACATATACAGATACAGAGTCAGAATTTGAAGTTTACGGATTTAAAATTTTAGTCCTTTTGAGCTACTGAGTTTCAAATTAATAATTTTGTATATAATTTATTAAATTTCTTAAGACAAATACAAAATTTAGACAAAAGCTACTGGATTAGGTCGAACGCGCAACTGAAAAGCTAGCTCCGCCCGGGTTTGTATATCCTTCCTTTGGAGTTCGTGATAGAATATTTAGCCCTAAAATTCAGTTCAACAATAGGTGGTTAGCTATAACTTTATCGTGCAATAATTAAGCTATAATTTTATACTTTCATTGTGTGCTTTCTTATCTTTTAAGTATTACCTAAAATATTAGTTATGCAGCAAGACCACGAGTTATTGGCTCTGTTATCTGTTATTTCGCTGACTAAAAGCATAAAATTTGCCTATTTGTTCCTTTTATGGAAATGAACGAGAAAAATCCTTGTTTGGTGTTTTAATTTGTTCGACATCCGAAAGAGCGCAGAATTGCCTGAGTTCTTAGAGTAATCGTCCAATTCTGGCCAAATTCAAACGGATTAAGTTGTGACTCGTTGTTTAACTTGCTCCAATAGATTGAGCCGTAACGACCAATTAAACTATTGGGTTAATGCGGACCAAATGGAAAAAAGATAGCAAAAGCTATCCAACCTACTAGATTCTTTACATAAAAATAAGGGTAAAATAGTACAACACAATGAATCAAAATACAACAAATCTAAACATACAAAATTGAACTTGGAGATGGAGAATTGGGTATATTTGGAAGAAACTTAAGCTAATCATTTAATTAAAATATATTAGCTTTTCACATTTTCTTTCAAAAGGAGCAAAATTAAAAGGAGGGGAGATTGGGTAATAATGTGGGAGTTGTATTATGCCCATCTTGACCTAAACAAACTTTGTGGGACATGACCAACTTATTGATTTGACCTCCATGGATGCGTTTTGGTATAACGAAAAGTATTTTCCAGAAAATAAGTCTTTTTGGCGGCCAAACACCAAATATTATTTTTCATTAAAAGGGAAAAAATGACTTTCTTTGCTTATTTTTTTCTCCATTATCCTATTTGAAATAGTTCTAAATTTTAGAGAGTATTGAGTAGTAAGACACTCTCTTCTGGAAAATGATTTTCGGAAAATACTTCCTTCGTACCAAACACAACCTATATAGCACCACATTTTTTATAAGCAGAAAGTATGTCATATACTATTATTACAGATATTGCTTGAGGCATTTGCCTGTTATCCAATAAAGAAAAATGAACCCTGACTATTACTCAGGAATACAGTTGCAACAAGGTTTTGGCATATGATATACAGAATTGCCTTAACCAAAAGGAAGCAGAAGAAGACAGACTTACAACAGAATGAAATGAGCTAACATAAAAAATTCATCTGGCTTCATCAATCACCAATTGGGAGAAAACCTCACTCTCACTGGCACTGGCAATACTTGTGCTTACATTTATAGAAGGTAAGCGGATGAATACCGGGCAATGCCAACTGCCACGAAACATCTTGATAGAAATAGGCATATAAACGCAACGAAAGCAATCACCCAAGATCAAATAATCTTACATGTAAACTAGATAAATATAATCACTAACGAGATAGAAACACTAACCTCTTGAAGTTACTACACAAATCTTCAATGATATTCACGCTATCCAGGTCTACGGTCTTCTACTGTGTATCCTGAATTTCTACCGAACGTGATACTTGAGTGGCAAGTAATTTTTGTTCAAGAAAAATAGTATCCTTTTTGTGTGTCAAAATTCGGCCAACAACAGAAGCTGCCTTAAGAGTTCGTTGCTACTTCTGTTTTTACGGTTTTCTCTTTTTTTTTTTTGGTTTCTTCTTGTTTTCACGTTTTTCTCTGTTTTTGAAAACAAGACCAAAAAATTGTTTTTGCTTTTACACGTTTTCTTAGGTTAGAAAACAAGACCAAAATTATTTTGGAGTCTTATTCCTCCTAAAACCGTGTAGCCAAAAACGTGTAGGAGTCTACTACGTACCAAAAATGTGTAGCAGTCTCCTAACCCACCAAAGATACTATTTTCTTATTTATTTTCCTTGTTCTAGAATATTCAGGCACAGTAAGGACCACAGATTTAATAACGAGGCTTCCTATTGTGGTATTAATTCGGAATATAAATGAATTAATCCTACCACAATAAATTACAATTTATTCCACTAGAAAACTGTAATTGAACTCCTCAGTTTAATTTTGAAATCATTCATTAAAACTTATTTAACTCCCCGTGTTAAGATTACAAATACCAATCAGATAAATTAAATTACTGACAATTTAATTCATCGACTAATTTAATCCTTTATACTTCCGCTTAACTTATTTCATGTGACGGATACAAAATCCACCTGCAGGGTTTTCACATGAAAACTTTCAAGCATCCATAAAGGGGTATCATCAATCTCAATGGTCAAGACACGGATTCTATCAACTAATTATTATTTCACAAATGCACTTTGCCATTATTCAATTTACCAGGAATACATTAACTCGCAGTTGAGTCGTACCTTTTAATAAATCAAAATAATGAACGAAGCACATTGATCATAACAATTATATCAAGATGAAGAGTATAAGAACATTCAATGAGCTAGAGAGGTAGTTTTATATATTCAGTACAAAAAACACTTATCTCTACTTGGTCCGTTCAATACACAAAAATGTACTAGCATAAGAAGTCGGAACTGAAACATTCCCATAATCAAGATAGATTATAATTTAATCTTATGTTACAATCATCAAGATGCTTTGCCCAGTTTCATCTTTGACTGTGAACATTAACTTTATAACTTATAAGAACCGACAATTTAATCTTCCGCGCATGAGCTAAAGATCCATACACTAAATCGTCTACTATATAAGTAAAGGGCACACATATGAACAAATGATCTATTTGAATTAAGATTTCATTGAATTGAATAAATAAATAAACAATTGTTTCAATAAATAAAACATCATACTATAATCAAACCACATGGTTAATAGTATATCCTAACAATCTCCCACTTAGACTCATAACCATGCATCTACAACTCTAATACCCATTTCTTCTACATGCTTGTCAAAAATCTTCTGCGGCAAGCTNTACAAAATTGAACTTGGAGATGGAGAATTGGGTATATTTGGAAGAAACTTAAGCTAATCATTTAATTAAAATATATTAGCTTTTCACATTTTCTTTCAAAAGGAGCAAAATTAAAAGGAGGGGAGATTGGGTAATAATGTGGGAGTTGTATTATGCCCATCTTGACCTAAACAAACTTTGTGGGACATGACCAACTTATTGATTTGACCTCCATGGATGCGTTTTGGTATAACGAAAAGTATTTTCCAGAAAATAAGTCTTTTTGGCGGCCAAACACCAAATATTATTTTTCATTAAAAGGGAAAAAATGACTTTCTTTGCTTATTTTTTTCTCCATTATCCTATTTGAAATAGTTCTAAATTTTAGAGAGTATTGAGTAGTAAGACACTCTCTTCTGGAAAATGATTTTCGGAAAATACTTCCTTCGTACCAAACACAACCTATATAGCACCACATTTTTTATAAGCAGAAAGTATGTCATATACTATTATTACAGATATTGCTTGAGGCATTTGCCTGTTATCCAATAAAGAAAAATGAACCCTGACTATTACTCAGGAATACAGTTGCAACAAGGTTTTGGCATATGATATACAGAATTGCCTTAACCAAAAGGAAGCAGAAGAAGACAGACTTACAACAGAATGAAATGAGCTAACATAAAAAATTCATCTGGCTTCATCAATCACCAATTGGGAGAAAACCTCACTCTCACTGGCACTGGCAATACTTGTGCTTACATTTATAGAAGGTAAGCGGATGAATACCGGGCAATGCCAACTGCCACGAAACATCTTGATAGAAATAGGCATATAAACGCAACGAAAGCAATCACCCAAGATCAAATAATCTTACATGTAAACTAGATAAATATAATCACTAACGAGATAGAAACACTAACCTCTTGAAGTTACTGCACAAATCTTCAATGATATTCACGCTATCCAGGTCTACGGTCTTCTACTGTGTATCCTGAATTTCTACCGAACGTGATACTTGAGTGGCAAGTATTTTTTGTTCAAGAAAAATAGTATCCTTTTTGTGTGTCAAAATTCGGCCAACAACAGAAGCTGCCTTAAGAGTTCGTTGCTGCTTCTGTTTTTACGTTTTTCTCTTTTTTTTTGGTTTCTTCTTGTTTTCATGTTTTTCTCTGTTTTGAAAACAAGACCAAAAAATTATTTTTCTTTTACACGTTTTCTTAGGTTAGAAAACAAGACGAAAATTATTTTGGAGTCTTATTCCTCCTAAAACCGTGTAGCCAAAAACGTGTAGGAATCTACTACGTACCAAAAATGTGTAGCAGTCTCCTAACCCACCAAGGATACTATTTTCTTATTTAATTTCCTTGTTCTAGAATATTCAGGCACAGTAGGGACCACAGATTTAATAACGAGGCTTCCTATTGTGGTATTAATTCAGAATATAAATGAATTAATCCTACCACAATAAATTATAATTTATTCCACTAGAAAACTGTAATTGAACTCCTCAGTTTAATTTCGAAATCATTCATTAAAACTTATTTAACTCCCCGTGTTAAGATTACAAATACCAATAAGACAAATTAAATTACTGACAATTTAATTCATCGACTAATTTAATCCTTTATACTTCCGCTTAACTTATTTCATGTGACGGATACAAAATCCACCTGCAGGGTTTTCACATGAAAACTTTCAAGTATCCATAAAGGGGTATCATCAATCTCAATGGTCAAGACACGGATTCTATCAACTAATTATTATTTCACAAATGCACTTTGTCATTATTCAATTTACCAGGAATA
>MCJB01002436.1:230365-274094 GCA_002018475.1 Nicotiana obtusifolia | reverse complement strand
CCCCCCCCCCAACTCATCAAGTAACTCTTCCTTCTCAGGGATGGGGAATTTATCTTTTACTGTTACTTAGTTCAAGGCTCTATAATCCACATAAAACCTCCATGAACCATCCTTCTTCCCAACCAATACCACTTGAGAGGCATAGGAGCTTGAACTGTATTGAATTAGTCCTTGATTCATCATTTCTTGAACTAGATTTTCAATGACATCTTTTTATACTAGTGAGTACCTATAAGGTCTGGAGTTCACTGGAATGCTTCTTTCTACGACAGGGATGTGGTGATCAAAGACACCTCTAAAGGAAGGTAATTGCTTTGGTTCCCCAAAGATCTTCTCATATTCTTCCAACAGTCCTGCAACTGGTGCAGAGTCACACCTATGCTCAGGTTCAGGTGTTCCAGTTGGTTCAGCTTTTGCACACATCACCTTCACCATAAAGAACTGTGATGTTTCCTCTGACATCTTAGTCAAGGATTTAGCATCAATTGTTTTGAACTTTGGTTGAATGCCCTGTAGAGTCAACAGTTTTTCTTGATATTCAAACTCCATAATTAATTTTCTAAAGTTCAACCTCATATCCTCCAATGGACATAAGCACTGAATTTCCAGCACCACATCACTTTTCCCTATAGGAAATATCAAGAAATCATTTTGAAATATGGCTCCTTGCATGAACCACTTGAACCCCTTACACATTCTATCAGTTGGGATTTCTCTGCCATCTGCTACTTGGACTAGTTGTGACTTAGTTTTTCTGATCACACAAGCCAATCTCTTAGCTGTTTCTTCATCAATAAAGTTGTGGGTTCATCCACAGTCAATAAAGACTTTGAAAGGCTTATTTTAAGTGAAACCCTTGAGTCTCAAAGTTTTATACCCCATGGTTCCATTTAAAGCTTGTAATGAAATGGCACAGTTCTCCATAGTCTCTTTCAGTAGTTCTTCCTTTTCCATTACTTCATCATCCCCTTCTTCTTCAATCTCATGTTCTTTTTTCTCCTCCGGTTCTAATGGAAAAAACTGTCTCTTATCCTTACACCTATGTCCCGGAACAAACTTTTCATAGCAGAAAAAACAGATTCCTCAGATTCCATTGGCCCTCTTTTCATCCATCTCTGCTGGAGTCAATCTTCTCCTTCTACTATTGTCCATCCTTTCAGTAGGAGGTTTCTAAAGTTGCTGACTCCTCCTTTGTGCATGGTATTAGGGTTGTACCCCATTGTTCCCCTATTCTGAGTGATTCCTGGACCAGTAGCTTTGATGGCCTTGCTTTGGGCAGCAAAGTTAGACTCCTGCAGTCTGGCTGGGTAGTAAGCCTAGGGCAAGGTGGTTGGGTTCCCCACTCTCACTACACTACTAAGCTCAGGCTTGAGGTTATTTAGGAATACACTAATAGCATACTCCACTGAGAGATTGAGCCTTGTCATTACATGAATGAAGGCCTTCTGATACTCCGTGCTGTCCCAGTATGCTTCACATTTACTAACTCTGTCATGGGGTCAGAATACTCATCCCCAAAAGTATCACATAAAGCCCATATGTATTCTTCCCAGGATGGAAGAGGAAATGACCCTTTACTCCTCATACAACCTAGGTGCCACTGAAGTGCATCTCCCTCAAAATGTAGAGAAACTAGCTTCATCCTCTGCTGAATAGTGGCCTCTTCCTCTGAGAAAAACTGTTCTACCTTATATAGCCATGTTCTCAAGTCCTCCCCTTTAAACTTTGGGAACTCTACTGTGGTATATTTAGTGAATGATATGTTTGGCCATGGTACATGATGATTGTTTGGGTATGTTTGGTTTTGATGAGTTATAGGTGTTGGTTGATATGGGCTGGTAGTTAGTAAATAAGGTGTGTGATGGTAGAGAGGTGGTGGACTGTGGGAATTTTGGATATTATAGGCTAAAGGAAATTGGGTGTTGTGAGCATACATATTATAAGGGGTTTGAGATTCAGGGTGATTTCCTCGGAACTAGTTAGGATGGTACTGATAATACCTATTTGGTGCAGGTTGTGCTTGATTTAGTTGACTCTGGGAATTTGAACTTGAAGGTTTTGAAGTAGGATATTACGAGTAAGGCTGGAATTTTGATTAAATGGTATAGGGTTATATGGAGGTATATGTGCCATACTATTTTGTGCAATGGGAAGCTGGAAGTTCGAATGACCAGAGCTCATAGGGTTCATTCCAATTAGAGATAGTGACTGGCTGGGTTGTGTCTGAATTGGAGTAGGGTTACCTCCCTGAGTCATTAAGCTTGGGTATGGGAAAGAAGCAGGCAGCTAAGGAGGAACAGTCACACCAGTCAATGGAACAGTGCTCTACGATCTATTTCCGGATGGGGAGCTAAATGACAATGCATTCACAGAACTTAGTGGACTATTTATTACCTGAATCGATGAAGCTAAGTCACCAAGCATCAGTGGAGTACCTGAAAGGGGAATACAATTCTCCATCTCCTGAAGAAGGATCCTTCCCTCTTTCTGGTCTTTTTCTTCCATAAATTACCTCCTGGTGATCTCGAAGAGCTGAATCTTGAGCTCGAATAGCTTGCTACTGACGCGACTCCATCTGCTCTTCTCTGTGATTATACTGGTTTATGTCAGCAGACATCTTGTGAAGGACACCCATCACCTCTATTATTTCGGAAGCCATGGATTTACGGTGCTAGGAGCGCCGCTCTGATATCACTGATGCAAGCTAGAGGTTAGAGAGAAAATAGAAGCTACTGCTAAGGGATAATCTAGGGCAAAAGAAAAGGGATTTTTCATTCATAATCTGGAATGTTCTTTACAAGACATACGTATACAAATTTACTCACGTGTAGACAAAATAAGATAACTAACTTAGGGGGTATTACGTAAATAGCCAAGTGTATATATCAACTCTCAAGGGGCCTAACAGCAAAATTCATAAAACTAAATACTTATTCATTAATAACTACTAATATAACTTCGAGTACTTCCTCTTTAGCTTCAATTCACATCATTTTCCTAGCTGCTTTTGCTCTATGGGGATGTTTGGCTGTGAATTTCTGTTATGACCATGAAAGCTGACCGAAAGAATCAAACTCCGACACTCTTTGTTTTTTCCGTTACTGTTGGGTTTAATATATGATAGTGTAGTTATTTTCTTGAGATTTTCTTTTTCAACTCATTTCTAATGGTGAACAGTGATGAAATTGTTGTCATTGGTCCCTTTGTTTTTTGCAGGCAAAATCTTTCCGATTAAATCATTTCGGGTTGGAAATCGTTTCTTCGGTGAATCTATGTTTGTTTACGGATTGTTGCTATTGTGAATTTTTCTATGGCTAGAGATTTGATCTCTTTAATGAGCTTCCTTGTACACCTCTGATGGCATCTTGCTCTATCTTTTGCTTCTCCGTCGATGGCAATTTTTTTTTATGTTTCGACAAGTAATTCTTGATGTTTTGTCGCTTGTGAGTGCAAAATTAATTCGATAAAGGGGATTTGGTTACTGCTATTGGCTATCGTGGCCATTATTTTGTTCTAATTGGTGCTATTGTGGTTGAGCAAACTCATTGACATTATTTTGGTTAGTTTCTGCGACTGTCGGATGCAATAGTTGTTGGACAATGCTATATTACGGCCGATGAGAATAAAAATTTGAGGCCTTTCTAATGATTTTTGACTAATAAAGGATAAGATACTACACCGTCCTTCGGGTCCAGAAAAAAAATATATTTATGAGGAGATGATGATAAACATCGGGAAAGAAAAAAGACGAGAATACGAACCAACAACCTTGGAAGGCTACACGGTTGGTCACCGGAGTTGCTATCTAGGCCGTTTCCGTTCTCATGTCTAAAAGGATATCGGATATTACATGTATCTAAGCCTCCTATAATATTTTTAAAACTATTTTCCAAAATAATTCTCTAAAACAATTTCCAAAAAACATTTCAAATCATTTTCAAAAAAGAAAAACGATCTTTTATAAAAGATTTTCAAAGGAAAATCAAGTCAAAATTAGTAATATTTAATTTTTTTTACATATATTATCTTACTAACAATTTTGCTTCTCTTTTGCGAGGAACAATCGTATGAAGTCGATTTGGAAGACGACACTCGGGGACGAAGACAAACCTTGTCAAATTCCCTGCTTCGTACTTCCCGTTTTGGATGTGCCAAAAAAGTAAAGTATAGTAAAGTAGTAGATATGTGTTGTTTGCTTGTTTTAATATTACTATTTGCTTACCATTAGGAAAATTACATCTAGTTAAAAATCTGTAATCCGTAATATTGTATGTTACGCGAGTTCATAAAATCTGTGCATGTATGCTAGGTTGTTGAATACATTCATAATGTGATTGATATACGTCCACTCTTTATTCATCAAACTAATTCTTTTCCTCTATTCATTACATACTAATTTTGTTCAAAAATTATTTTTTTACACCTTCCGCCAGTCATTTAAAGCAAATTCCCCTTTTTACAATTTGGATTCTCATTTAAAAGGTTAATCTTTATACATCAACTAATCTCTTTCAAAGTGTATTCTTTAATTAATATTAATTCAATCAATTTGTAAACATTCCACTTATCTTATAATCTCGTTCCTTTAGCAACTTCTTGTACTTGTTCATTCATATTAAATAAATTTCTTTCATATCTTATTTATTAAATTAGAGTGCAAGATGTAGTGTTCGAGCATTCTTTAATCTTGTCTTGAATTGTTAATTATCCTTTTTATTAATTTTTTACTTTAGTCAAATCATATATTGTTCCATTCTTACATAACATATTCTTTAAAATACCAAATTGTTTTCTTTGTGTCTTGTGCACCAATTGTTTTTAAAGAAAAATCTAACTATTTCATACATTTTGTTCATCCAGTTTTTACTATATGTGCATGCAAATATAAATATTTTATTATTCGCTTGTCACAATTAATTGTCCTTTCTTTAACGCATTTTTTTTTGTAAAATATGAAATTAATTCCTTTCTTACCCTAATCATTACATAAAAAAATATTTCAAAAATTATTCTTTCCCCCCTTCTGGCCAATCAATTTAAGATGAGTTTTCTCTTCTATTTTTTTAAATTTTGCCTATTACTCAAAATAGTTTATCTATGGACATAACTCAAATTCTTCCAAGTGCATTTTTAACTACAATTTATCTAGTTAATTTACAAAAATACTTCACTTGTTACTATATATTTGCTCTCAAATACTTCATCTCCTTTTGTATATAATTTATCATACGTAGACATTTATCTTTCACCATGTGACATTCGTATTCAATCATTCTTCATTTCAAATTATTTTCATAATTCTTTGTAAATGTTAAACTAATCATTCTTTGAACCTTCCCTCATTTATTTGATCGAGTCTCCAGGAATCACATTTTTGTGGATCTTGAGAGATGCCTAACACCTTCTCCTCGAGATAACTTGAACCCTTACCTAGGATCTCAACGGTTTCATAGACCATAATCAAATGTACATTACAAGTGTAGTATAGGTGTCTTAGTATACCTTAAATACTAGGTGGCAACTCTAAACTTTAAATAACCTTGTAGAGTACTATAAGTTGTAGTTTGTTTTGTCTTGTGCAAAATAGGGTGCAACAACATGGCGACTCTACCGGGGATACTTCAGGTTCTAACCACAACAGATTTGATCAATTACTTGAGGATTACAGGTTCTCCAATACTCCAACTTCTATTCTTCAGTCACATGCTTCAAGTTGTATGCTCTCTGCGTCGAGCATCAAGTTTTATATTCTTCGCTTTAAGGTGTATATTCTTTGCTTCAAGTATATTCTTTGTCTCATGCTTCAATGTGGTCTATTCTTTGTTATGCGCTTCAAGCGGTATATTCTTTATCATATGCTTTAAGTGGTATATTCTTTTTCACACGCTTAAAGCGGCATATTCTCTGTCATGCTCATGTGGTATATGCGTCCACATATCTATGTTGTATAGTCTGTTACATATGACTGTTGAGTATTGTAACGACCCGACCGGTCGTTTTGAGGGTGCTATCATTGATCCCATATTTATTAGTCCCTCTATCTCATTTTGGGTTTACTTGACTTGCCAGGGTGCTTGGTGTCGTGTTCGGGAGAGTTTTAGAGTGGAATGGGACACATAGTCCCTAAATTGAAAGTTAAAGTCATAGGAGTCGACCAGTTCGAATTGTGTGAAGGAAACTCCGGATAGAATTTTGACCTGTTCCAATAGCTCCATATGGAGATTTTGGTCTTAGGAGCATGTCCAGATGTTGATTTGGAGGTCCGTAGGTCATTTTGGTATTAATTGGCGAAAGTTAAAAAAATTGAAAGATTTCGGAAGGTTGGACCGGGAGTGGACTTTTTGATATCTGGGTTGCATTCCGATTCTGGAAGTTGGAGTAGGTCCGTAATATCAATTATGACATGTGTGCAAAATTTGAGGTCAATCAGACTTGATTTGATATGTTTCGGCATCGGATGTGGAAGTTAGAAGCACAAAAGTTCATTAGGCTTGAATCGGCACACAATTCACGGTTTTAGCATTGTTTTATGTGATATGAAGGCTAGAATAAGTTCGTACGATGTTTTAGAACTTGTTGGTATAATTAGTTGGGGTCCCGGGGGCCTCGGGGGTGATTCAGACCATGTCCAGCACATTTCGGAACTTTGAAGAATTGCTGGAGCGGCTGATTTTGCTGGTGTCTAATTACCTTCAAAGGTGAGGTTTGTTCTTCCCGTTCGCAAATATGACCACGCATCCGTGAAGGTATAGGAATTTATTCACCGCGTTCGTGTATGAGGGGTCGCGTTCGCGTAGGCCTCGGCTCAGTATACATCGCGTTCGCGTGGGGGATCTCGTGTTCGCGAAGAGGAATCTGGCAGCTGAGAATTATGTGCTTCGCGAACACGAGGCACATTCCGCGTTCGCGAAGAAGGATAACAACTAGGCATAATTTATGTTTCAAAATCGATGGTTCATCTCATTTTTCATATTTTGGACTTACAGAGCTCGGTGTAAGGCGATTTTTTGAGGGTTCTTCAAGGAGATTGTTGGGGTAAGTAATTCTAACCCGTATTGGACTATATTTCATGAATCTATTACTATTTTTTACATCTAATAATGGATTTGAGTTGGAAATTTGGGAAAAAATGGTAAAAACTTCCTAGACTAAAATTTTGAGTTTTAAAAGGCGATTTAAGGTCGAATTTAAGTAATTCTTGTATGGTTGGACTCGTTATCGAATGGGTGTTCAGATTTTATAATTTTGGTCAAGTTCTGAGACATGGGCCTAGGTCGACTTTTTGGAGAGATTTTTCAATTCTTTGCTAATGTCGTAATTTCATTATTTAAATTAGTTTCCTATAGTTATATTTATAGTATGAAATTATTTTGGCTAGATTCGAGCCGATCGGAGTAGGAAAATTGAGGGAAAGGCCTTCTTATTAATTGATTGAGCAAGGTTCGTGGTAAGTAACTTGTTTAACCTTGTGTGGGAGAATTCCCCTTAGGATTTGGTACTGTTATAGTAATTTGTAATACATGAAGGCCGTGCACGCGAGGTGACGAGTGCGTCTCGGGCTAAATGTTGAAAATTTGATTTTTGCTAAGTAGTTTCTTTTTGTTTCCTTAATTGAGTTATTCCAGCATGTGTAGTCATCATTGTTTAGCCTAATTTCACATGTCTACGTGTCTTATCTCTTATTTAAAATTTGTACAACATGCTTATCTCTTATGTGTTGGTTTTCGTGATTATTGTTGAGATGACTGTTTGGTTGTGGCACGAGGTTTTTGCTGGTGCGGATTGTTATTGTGGCACGAGGTTTCTGCCGTAGATTGTTGTTGTGGCACGAGATTTCTGCTGTGCGGACTGTTATTGTTTGCACGAGGTTTCTTCCGTGCCGTTATGAGATATTTGCTTTTGGGACTACGAGGCGGTACCTCGGGAGTGCCCCTGTTGATCTTCCTTATTTGTTGTATTATTGGTTGTTGTTACCTAAACATGTAAAATACTTGTTTTGCTTTCGTGTTGAATTAGCTTTCCTTGATTTTGTGTTATTACTTTCCGTAAATCCCTTACTGTTTCACTTCCCTGTTAATTCATTGTGTCATTGTCACGACCCAAAATTCCAACCCGGTCGTGATGGCGCCTCTCGTGAAGACAAGGCCAGCCAATTAAAAACCATAACTCATTTTAAGCACTTAATACGGTACTTACATATTTTAACAACAGCAAATTGCGGAACATAGCTAACCATCCCAACAACAGCCCAAACCGGGGTGTCACAATGTCATGAGCAACTAATGAAATCCTAATAACAAGATTACTATTACAATATCTCTGGCACAATTGTTTGAAGAACGTGGAAACAACAAATAAAAGAGATACGGGGCTGTGGACGCCAACAGCTACCTCGTAGTCTCTGAATCACCGCTCTGACAGTCGTAGTCAATGCCTCGGAGCGGAATCAATAACTCCTGAATCTGCACACATGGTGCAGGGAGTAATGTGAGTACTTCCAACTCAGTGAGTAGTACATATAAATAATGACTAAAAGTAAGGAAACACGTAAAGCATAAGGCAATGCATAATGAAGCAGTAAATCATTATTTGAGAACAGTAAATCAGTAAGAAATCATTTAAAAATCTTCCCAGCTCTGGTTACCAGTTGCCATTGTTACCAACTATAACATCCCTGGGCTCAGTATCATTTAAAACAGTAAAATCTCCCTAGATCTGGTTACCAATTGTCATTGTTACCAACTGTAATATCCCTGGGCTCAGTATCAATCTCAAAACTCTGGTTAACAGTTGTCATTGTTACCAACTATAACCTACAGTTGTCATTATTACCAACTGTAATATCTTTGGTTACCAGTTGTTTACTGTTACCAACTGTAACCTAAAGTTGTCATTGTTACCAACTGTAATATCTCTAGGTACCCTGCGCTCACTGGGGGTGTACAGACTCCGGGAGGGGCCCTTACGGCCCAAGCGCAATATCATATCTCGTGGCGGCATGCCACCCGATCCATTTATATCATATCCGTGGCAGCGCGCCACCCGATCCATTTATATCAATTCCCGTGGCGGCGTGCCACCCGATCCCTTCATATCAAATCTCGTGGCGGCGTGCCACCCGATCCATTTATATCATTTAAAATGTCATTTCCATCTCAAAACTGAGTAAAAATAACTGTTTTGAGAAAACAATGGAAAACAACATGAATGAGTTCAAGTAATGAATCAAATAGTGAGGAAACAGTGATAACTACCCCTGAAGGGTTCAAATAACCGGCACGAAGCCCAAATATGGCAATCAGCCGAATTCATGATGATATCAAATAAGTTTCAATCAAATATATAGTAAAAATCATCAATTGGGATGGACCAAGTCACAATCCCCAGTAGTAAACGACCCCACGCTCATCATCGAGCGTGTGCCTCATCTCAATATAGCACTACGATGTGCAATCCAGGGTTTCAAACCCTCATAACATCATTTACAATCACTACTCACGTCGAACCGGCTAAATTCTTAGCCCGCGATGCCTTTGCCCTTTTAATTGGCCTCAGCGCGCGTCGAATCTATCCAAAATTAGAACTAATACGTCACAATATACAGGGGTAACAAAGCCCATGCGAAAATAATCAATAAATACTAAGAAATCCCAAAATTAGCAAAACTGAAGCTCCGCGCCTACTTTTCGAAATTCAATAATTTTTCACCTCAACTGGTTCCTTATCTTCCCACGAGTTCAACCATACAAGATTTATCGAATTCCGACATCGGTTCGGCATCCAAGTCTTACAACCTAAACTTAAGGGTTTTCCACAATTTTCCACAATTACATACTAGAATGGCAATAGGTTTGGGTAATTTGACCAAGATTGAGTTAAGAACACTTACACAAATGTTTCTCTCGAAAATCTTCCAAAAATCCTTCAAGATTTCGCTTCAATCCGAGTTCCCTAGCACTTCTAACATTGAAATCGGAACAAAAATCCTTCAAGGTTTGGATATAGTTTTGAGGTTGATTTGCGGTGATTTTATGGTGTTTGGAGGTGTTTCTCTTCATGGGTAACGAAAATGGGTTTTGCATGGAAAATGGGCACTTATTTCTATTCATAAAGGGGTAAAAAATCGGAACAAAAAAAACTTTCAGCTGTCCGCATTTTGGACAGCATCGCGTAGCATAATTAACGTGTAGTCCGCATTTTTGTAGCACTTCTGACATTGAAATCTGTTGCACTTTACTATAGCATTTTGGCATGGCATAATCAACATGCTGTCCGTATTTTGGTAGCATTTCTGACATTGAAATCTGTTGCACTTTGCTATAGCATTTTCGCGTAGCATAATCAATATGCTGTCCGCATTTTGGTAGCATTTCTGACATTTATGCAGATTTTCCTTTCCAACGATGAAATAGTCCGTTTAACCACCCAAAACTCACCCGAGCCATTCGGGATCCCTTTCGGATATACCAACAAGTCCTAAAACATATTATGGACTTAGTCGAGGCCTTAAATCACATCAAACAACGCTAAATACACGAATCATACCCCAATTCAAGCCTAGTGAAACTAACAAATTCCAACTTCTACATTCGATGCCGAAACCTATCAAATCGAGTCCGATTGACCTCAAATTTTGCACACAAGTCATAAATGACATAACGGACCTATGAAGATTTTTAGAACTGGATTCTGACCCCGATATCAAAAAGTCAACTCCTCGGTCAAACTTTTCAAAAAATCTTCTATTTTCCAACATTCGCCAAAATGCGTTGAATTGTCCTACAGACTTCCAATTTCAAATCCGGACATACGCCTAAGTCCGAAATCACCATACGAAGCTATAGCAACTCTCGGAATTCCATTCCGACCCCCGGATCAAAATCTCGCCTAACAACCGGAAATCGCAAAAATACTAACTCCATCAATTCAAGCCTAATTCTACAGCGGACCTCCAAAATCAATTCCGATCACACTCCTAAGTCATAAATCACCTCTCGAAGCTAACCGAACCATCAGAACTCACATCCGAGCCCTCTAACTCATAAGTAAACATCCGGTTGACTTTTCCAACTTAAACCTTCTTAAAAGAGACTAAGTGTCTCATTTCTTAACAAACCCACTCCGAACGCCAACTACTCAACTCGATCACATAAAACACGGATAACGAAGCATAATGAAGCAGAAATGGGGGAAACAGAGCGGTAACTCATGGGACAACTCGCCAGGTCGTCACATTCTCCCCCACTTAAACATACGTTCGTCCTTGAACGTGCTAAGGACTATTCCGAGGACATTAAATTTCTAAGTGTATTATTACACGCACTCGCGGGTGATTCCACGTCACCTTAACTTTAACATGGATCCGACAACACCATCTCAATTGAAGATTATTTCTTTTATCCACATTTATAAACTTCAAGGTCAAATTTCTCGCAGCCCAATTAATTCAACCAGCGTGTTAGTCTCAACCGGCTGTAGCAACTTGTGCTTGCGCGCTCATCATATGTATGCCCATAACCACGTCTCTGGTCATAATAGTTGTTCATAATTAATTCCAGCATCGTCAATTAACCTCAGTTTAACCAAAACCTCGTTTCAAATTTTCACAACTCTGACAGCAATTCACGAGGCATGAAGACCTCATAATTATTTACTCGAATTAACGTGTCACATTTAACGCCACTTGAACACTCCCCTTGTAGGCTAAAATTCAATAATTACAGCACGAATATGGCAAAAGATGCACGAAAATACATAGAAGAATTATCAAATAAGCCTAACACGCATGGCTCCCTATCAGTACTATAGTACAAATTTAATTCCACATAGGGAGAATTTAAAACACATAATTTTTCATCACAAGGATCTCGTCCTTATATAACTTCCACCACGGCTCATGGCCCAGTTTAAGCTCTTCACATCATATTAAAAAATGCGAGGATCTCGTCCTCACTCTGAATCACAAGTAATATGCACTCGTGCCAACCGAAATCTATCCATTTCTCCTTTAATTCCTTTACTCGAAATCACGGCACATAATGAACTCCCATACCGGTAGGGCATATAATTCATAAAGCTTTAATCAATTATCCCGAAATTACATGAAAACCCACTGTAGTGAGTAACAGAAAGTCACTTTTGGACACATAGCCCTCAATAATGTACAAAACAAAAATGATAGACACGGCTAAGACTATCAAAATATCCCAATAGGGATAAACACAGTAGTAGAGTGCAAATTCACAAACTCACCATATAAGTCGATTGCCCATAATAACATCCTCCGACCACAATAATTGGAATAACGATATTTCCTTTTAATGTGCCTTATATAAATCTGATCGCACAGATTTCAGCTCCAATAATCTCGTCTCACCCGGTGCAAGCTGCTCATGCAATAAGCTGCCTCCAACACCGAATCAGATCTCATATGGCGCCATCAATGCGCCGACAAGCTACAATTTGAACATGACACATAACGAGAAACAACTCTGGAAAAGAATTATCCAGCCCGCGTAACGAATAAAACGGTCAAACAGATGTTACGAACCCTTCTCAAAGGATGAGAAACAAAATACGCAGGAATAGGTATAAGGGACCGTACTCAGCATAACACTGTTGCGGCACGCAACCCGATCCACACATGATACCGTTGCGCCGTGCAACCCTATCCAAACATGATACCGTTACGCGATATTAAAATAATTTCTCATAACCCCGAACTATTAGTAGAATGAATACTTCATTGGCTAGAACCCCTTTCACTCAACTCATTTCAGAAGAACCATGGAAACACGCAACTGAATTCCCATAACCACAGAAAATACAAACCTCAAGTTGTGGTCTAAACCATCATGACTCTTCCGGAGTCCATTCACACAACAAGGCCATTCGAAGCAAATATCTCCCAAATCAATCAAGTCATGGTGGCTATCGGACTTGCACGTATAACCACATACCGCATGTACAACTTCACACGCCGAAGGAACTAATCATTGCCACCATCACACCGATTAAACCATTACTAACCGACCCAACTTCTTTCAATTTACTCTTGACCTGACTTAGAAATATAATAGCTCCATTCAAAACATATTGAAATCAATTCGCATTCACCTCGAGTGGCCCGAATCGCGAGACCACATCGTCTCAATACTCATGAACCATCACATACCCTCCTTATGTGCTCAATATTATCTCAGACTAGTACACCCATTTTACAAGACCTTCTGCAAATCCGAAGCTATCTCTTTCTTTTCTCCAATACTGCACCGTATACCCGATGGTAACATAGAATATTCCAAGTTTCGTTCGCAACCTACTGTGAAGACTCGATCCTTAACCACACATCGGACCCGAAATCCTTAGGCACTGCACTTAATTCTTGAATCCACTAGGCCCGTTATCGAGGGTCAATCACTCTGACCTAGTCCCGAAGATAACCGACTGTGCTCTTTTCCATGTACATCACGTCCACAAAACACAAGCTCCGACTCTTCCCAAAAACCTGAACATGCATCGATAACGCCGAATATAGCACACACCCATCTAGTGCTTTGCTGAATTACCCCTAATATTCCCTTTTCTTAGTCATAAATACTCCGCCAACGTACCGATAACCAGAAACCGCACAAGCAGACAACCATGCGATCCAATTATAAATGATGGGGCTCCCCCCATTTAGCTCTAAGCCACCGTCACATAATGTAGAGCCCATGGTGATTCCTCCTTCTCAATTACCATGATCTCGCACCATTAACCCGACAGATTTCTCGAGGTCTTTGTTAAGCTTTTCATGAACACCCTGGATCACAAGTTATAGTCACACACTCGACCTCTTACTGGGTAGCAAGTAATATACCTCGCAGAAGCTTCATCTACATCACGCCACCGCTAACCTGCTCACAGGAGATAACTTACCTGTGGAATTCCTTACCGACATCTTCTAACGATGTTGCACTAGGTACAACTACCCCGTAATCAGCAAATTCTCCTGAGCTCATGCTCGCCCACCAGCTGTATATGTCTGCTCCTTCCCTATTGACATCAACTAAAAGTTCAATAATACTTTACGAACTCAAGTCATATTGCACCTAAAACGATAACCAGATATTCACACCCCTACTCATTTCAAACAAACTCCTTTCTGCCATATTTCATCTTTTTTTTTTTCGTACGACAACCATCACTCCAAATAAAATACATTCGCCAAATCACCTTCCATCAACCGTTCTACACTTTCTCAAGGCACGCGGCTATCCTACCACAGAATCCATATCCTAATCTGTCACTCTTATTTCGGTTAAACCATCTCCTTTAAGTAACTTTTCAACCTCTGCTTCTCAGGCACCATTTCACAGCACCATGCCCAAAGGCAGAATCCAAGAAGATCGTAACACCGACGAACCATAATGCGTTCAAACAAGGACGATGACACCGCATCACATCGATAACAAGCAGTTCGCGCCACATAAGATAGAGTAGGAAGGAAATAAAGGCATAAGCCTCAATAGAATCAAACCGCATGATAAGGATATCAAGAATATGAAGTTTTTCCTAAAAGGTTCTACAGCCTCTCGAAGATAAATACAGACGTCTCTGTAACGATCCGCGAGACTCTACTAAACCCGCTCATCACTCGTGAGACCTATGTAACCTAGGCTCTGATACCAAGTTGTCACGACCCAAAATCCCAACCCGGTCGTGATGGCGCCTCTCGTGAAGACAAGGCTAGCCAATTAAAAACCATAACTCATTTTAAGCAGTTAATACGGTACTTACATATTTTAACAACAGCAAATTACGGAACATAACTAACCATCCCAACAACAGCCCAAACCGGGGTGTCACATTGTCATGAGCAACTAATGAAATCCCAATAACAAGATTACTATTACAATATCTCTGGCACAATTGTTTAAAGAAAGTGGAAACAACAAATAAAAGAGATACGGGGCTGCGGACGCCAATAGCTACCTCGTAGTCTCTGAATCACCGCTCTGACAGTCGTAGTCAATGCCTCGGAGCGGAATCAATAACGCCTGAATCTGCACACATGGTGCAGGGAGTAATGTGAGTACTTTCAACTCAGTGAGTAGTACATATAAATAATGACTGAAAGTAAGGAAACACGTAAAGCATAAGGCAATGCATAATGAAGCAGTAAATCATTATTTGAGAATAGTAAATCATTATGAAATCATTAAAAATCTTCCCAGCTCTGGTTACCAGTTGCCATTGTTACCAACTGTAACATCCCTGGGCTCAGTATCATTTAAAACAGTAAAATCTCCCCAGCTCTGGTTAGCAGTTGTCATTGTTACCAACTATAACCTACAGTTGTCATTGTTACCAATTGTAATATCCCTGGGCTCAGTATCAATCTCACAGCTCTGGTTACCAGTTGTCATTGTTACCAACTGTAACCTACAGTTGTCATTGTTACCAACTGTAATATCTCTGGTTACCAGTTGTCATTGTTACCAACTGTAACCTACAGGTGTCATTATTACCAACTGTAATATCCCTGGTTACCAGTTGTCATTGTTACCAACTGTAACCTACAGTTGCCATTGTTACCAACTATAATATCTCTGGGTACCCTGCGCTCACTGGGGGTGTACAGACTCTGGGAGGGGCCCCTTACGGCACAAGTGCAATATCATATCTCGTGGCGGCGTGCGACCTGATCCATTTATATCATATCCGTGGCGGCGTGCCACCCGATCCATTCATATCAATTCTCGTGGCAGCATGCCACCCGATCCCTTCATATCAAATCCTGTGGCGGCGTGCCACCCGATCCATTTATATTATACCCGTGATGGCGTGCCACTCGATACATTTATATCATTTAAAATGTCATTTCAATCTCAAAATTGAGTAAAAATGGTTGTTTTGAGAAAACAGTGGAAAACAACATGAATGAGTTCAAGTAATGAATCAAACAGTGAGGAAACAGTGATAACTACCCCTGAAGAGTTCAAATAACTGGCACGAAGCCCAAATATGGCAATCAGCTCAATTCATGATGATATCAAATAAGTTTCAATCAAATATATAGTAAAAATCATCAATTGGGACGGACCAAGTCACAATGCCCAGTAGTAAATGACCCCACGCTCATCATCGAGCGCATGCCTCATCTCAATATAGCACTACGATGTGCAATCCGGGGTTTCAAACCCTCATAACATCATTTACAATCACTACTCACCTCGAACCGGCTAAATTCTTAGCCCGCGACGCCTTTGGCCTTCGAATTGGCCTCCACGCACGTTGAATATATCCAATATTAGAACTAATACGTCACAATATGCAGGGTTAACAGAGTCCACGCGAAAACAATCAATAAATACTATGAAATCCCAAAATTAGCAAAACCCGAGCCCCCGGCCCACTTTTTGAAATTAAGTAATTTTTCACCTCAACGGGTTCCTTATCTTCCCACGAGTTCAACCATACAAGATTTATCAAATTCCGACATCGGTTCGACCTCCAAGTCTTAAAACCTAAACTTAAGGGTTTTCCATAATTTTCTCCAACTTAAATCACCAATTACATACTAGAATGGCAATAGGTTTGGGTAATTTGATCAAGATTGAGTTAAGAACACTTACCCCAATGTTTCTCTCAAAAATCTTCCAAAAATCCTTCAATATTTCGCTTCAATCCGAGTTCCCTAGCTCTAATTATGTTCAAGATGGTCAAAACCCCCTTCTTTAAGAATTTGTTCAAGAAAATCCCTTTTGGATATAGTTTTGAGGTTGATTTGCGGTGATTTTATGGTGTTTGGAGGTGTTTCTCTTCGTGGGCAACGAAAATAGGTTTTGCATGGCAAATGGACACTTATTTCTATTCATAAAGGGGTCAAAAATCAGAACAAATGAAACTTTCAGGTGTTGAAAATGCTATAGCATTTCATGTAGCATAATCAACATGCCATCCGCATTTTGGACAGCGTCGCGTAGCATAATTAGCATGCTGTCTGCATTTTGGTAGCATTTCTGACATTGAAATCTGTTGCACTTTGCTATAGCATTTTCGCGTAGCATAATCAACATGTTGTCCGCATTTTGGTAGCATTTCTGACATTTATGCAGATTTTCCTTTCCAACGATGAAATAGTCCGTTCAACCAGCCAAAACTCACCCGAGCCATTCGGGACCCCTTTCGGATATACCAACAAGTGTTAAAACATATTATGGACTTATTCGAGGCCTTAAATCACATCAAACAACGCTAAATACACGAATCATACCCCAATTCAAGCCTAATGAAACTAACAAATTTCAACTTCTACATTCAATGCCGAAACCTATCAAATCGAGTCCGATTGACCTCAAATTTTGCACACAAGTCATAAATGACATAAGGACCTATGAAGATTTTTAGAACTGGATTCCGACCCCGATATCAAAAAGTCAACTCCTCGGTCAAACTTTTCCAAAAATCTTCTATTTTCCAACATTCGCCAAAATGCGTTGAATTGTCGTACGGACTTCCAATTTCAAATTCGGACATGGGCCTAAGTCCAAAATCCCCATACGAAGCTATAGCAACTCTCGGAATTCTATTGCGACCCTCGGATCAAAATCTCGCCTAACAACCGGAAATCGCCAAAATACTAACTCCACCAATTCAAGCCTAATTCTACACCGGACCTCCAAAACCAATTCCGATCACACTCCTAAGTCATAAATCACCTCCCGAAGCTAACCGAACTATCGAACTCACATCCGAGTCCTCTAACTCATAAGTCAACATCTAGTTGACTTTTCCAACTTAAACCTTCTTAAAAGAGACTAAGTGTCTCATTTTTTACCATACCCACTCCGAACGCCAACTACTCAACTCAATCATATAAAATACGGATAACGAAGCATAATGTAACAGAAATGGGGGAAACGGAGTGGTAACTCATGGGACGACTTGCCGGGTCGTCACATTCATTATATTATTTGTGTTGTTTCTTATTATCTCCAGTAGGGCCTTGACCTGACCTCGTCACTACTCTACCGAGGTTAGGCTTGGAACTTACTGGTACCGCTGTGGTATACTCATACTACGCTTTTGCACATATGTTGTGCAAATCCAGGTGCATCCTATCAGCCTTGATATTAGAGTGTTGTGCGCGTCTGCAGGCTTCGGAGTCCCCTTCTATCCTGTTCTTTTCTTATTTCTTTACATTTTGATAGATAATGATGTACAGGATTGTTCGGTACTGTATTTAGAGTTTGTGACTTATATCTCACCAGGTTTTGGGATGGTACCTATTAAATTTTGGTAGATTCTATTTTTGAAACTGTTGGGATGCTCAAGTTTTTAATCTCTTATTTAATGTTTTTGCATATTGATTAGGCTTACCTAGTCTTAGAGACTTGGTGCCATCACGATAACCTACGGAGGGAATTTAGGGTCGTGACAAGTTGTTATTAGAGCTCTAGGTTCATAGGTGTTATGAGTCACAAGCAGGTTTAGTAGAGTCTCGCGGATCAGTACGAAGATGCCTGTACTAATCTTCGGGAGGCTATGGAACTGTTAGGAAATGCTTCAGTTCTTTGATTCCTTATCGTGCAAAATTTTGACTTCCGATTTTAAATTTGTTTTTCTATTTTCTCACATATGGTGAGGATACGTACAATTGGATTAGATGACCAGACACCCGCACCCCCTGCTAGAACCGTGAGAGGTTGAGGATGCCCATGTGATGCAGCCAGAGCACCCGCACGAGTTGCTACAGAGGAGCCACCAATAGCTCTAGTTTGGGGCAGGCACTTGAGATGCCTGTTACTGCAGCAGCCCTCCAGGAGACTCTCGCCCAATTTCTGAGCATGTTCAGCACTTTGGCTTAGGCAGGGTTGATACCACTTTTTCCTGCCACATCTCAGGCCGGGGGAGGAGCACAGACTTCGGCGCCCGTACCCCAGAGCAGTGGGTCCAGGTTGACCAGGTTCCAGAGGTTGTACCAGTGCAGCCGGTAGCCCCAGTTCAGCCCGAGGTTAAAGCAGCAATTTCGGAGGAGGAGCAGCTCAAGCTCGAGAGGTACAAGAAGTACCACCCTCCTACTTTTAGTGGCTTTGCATCAAAGGATGCCCAGAGTTTTCTTGAGGAGTGCCACCGTATCCTCTGTACTATGGGTGTTGCAGTTCTAGTGGGGTTGCTTTCACTATCTTCCAGCTTAGAGGAGCGACCTATCAGTGGTGACGAGAATATGAGTTGGGTAGTCCGACTGAGGCAGCATCACTCATTTGGACTCAGTTCTCAGATATTTTCTTGAGGGAGTATGTTCCCCAGAGTCTCAGATATGCATGGCGCGCAAAGTTTGAGCAGTTGCGCCAGGGTTCTATGACCGTGTCGGAGTATGCAGTCTGGTTCAGTGATTTGGCTAGGCATGCACCAGCCTTGGTTGCAATTGTTCCAGAACGAGTTTGTCAATTTATCGAGGGGCTCAACCCCAGTATCAAACTTAGCATGGCCTGAGAGTTGGAGATAGACATCGCATACCAGGATTTCCTGGTACCAAAAATATAGTTGAATACGAAGCATGCATCCTTGGGATCAGAATGGCAGTCTACATGAACCTCAAAGAACTTTTTGTTATAGGGGATTCCAATCTATTGATACACCAAGTCCAAGGGTTGTTGTCTACCAAAAATATCAAGATCCTTCTGCACCTGCACTGTGTAAAAGAGTTATGCAAGAAGTTCATGAAGATTGAGTTCAAGAATATTCCCAGGATCTAGAACGAGTTTGCTGACACCCTTGCAAATCTATCATCCATGATTCAACATCCAGACAAGAATTACAATGACCTTTCGAGGTAGAGATAAGGGATCAACATGCCTATTTCTTCCATGTAGATGAAGAGCCATACGGTAAACCGTGGTACCACAAAGTCAGGAGAATCCATGAAACCAGAGAGTACCTAGAGAATGCTACTAATAGTCATAAGTGAGCCCTCTGGAGGCTGGCGAATCACCTTTTCCTTAACGGGGAAGTCCTATACAGGAGGACCCCAGACTTGGGTTTGTTGAGATGTGTAGATGCCGCCGAGGTGACTAGATTATTGGAAGAAATACATGCAGGAAAATGTGGGCCCCACATGAACGTGTTCACATTAACCAAGAAGATCTTGAGAGTCGGATACTTTTGGATGACTATGGAAAGTGATAGTATCCACTATGTACAGAGGTGTCACCAGTGCCAGATCAACGGGGGTTTCATTCGGGTTCCGCCGAATGAGTTGAATGTGATGGGTTCGCCTTGGCCGTTCGCAGATAGGGGCATGGATGTGATTGGGCCTATAGAGCCTACGCATCGAATGGGCAACGCTTCCTCTTGACAGCCATCGACTACTTCACCAAATGGGTCGAAGCATCTACCTACAAGGCCGTCACAAAGAAGGTAGTGGCAGATTTCGTCTGAAACAACATCGTAAGTCAATCATCGCTGACAATGCCGCTAACCTCAATAGTGATCTCACGAGGGAAATCTGCGAAAGGTTAAGAATTGTCCACCGCAAATCCATGACCTACATATCACAAATGAATGGAGTAGTTGAGGCAGCCAACAAGAATATTAAGAGAACTCTAAGGAAGATAGTGGACAATCACAGACAATTGCACGAGAAACTATCCTTCGCCTTACTAGGTTATCGGACCGCCAGGAGAACATCCACTGGGGCAACACCATACATGTTAGTATACGGCACCGAAGCTGTGATACCTGCGAAGGTAGAGATACCATCTTTAAGAGTCATCCGAGAGGCTAAGTTTGACGATGCAGTGTGGATAAGGGTCAGACAGGAGCAACTCATGCTCATCAACAAGAAAAGAATGGATGCAATATGCTTGGTTAGCTATATCAGAATAGGATGTCCAGTGCATTTAACAGAAGGGTGAAGCCTCGTCAGTTCACACCGGGGCAATTGGTTCTAAAGAAAATCTTTCCCCACTCAGAAGACGCCAAAGGAAAAGATTGCACCAAATTGGCAAGGTCCTTATGTAATTCATTGAGTGTTATATGGAGGAGCTCTAATCTTGGCAGAAATGGATGGAAGAGTCAACACGAAGCTCATCAACTCAGACGCAATCAAGAGATACAATGTTTGAAGACAAATAGAGTTAGGTTTTGCTTTAACAGAACTACGTTCAACCTGACATCCCGCGGAGGGATACGTAGGCAACCCACGCAGGTTTCAGTTTCTCTCCCTCCTTTATTTTGTAATAGAAAATCTAAATATCATTTTGTATGTTGCTCTAGAACTACGCTGACTTGATTTGCTCAGGAAGGAATACGTAGGCAATCCTCATCGGATTCAGTCATTTTTTGTAATTGAACTATTTTTTGGCCTGATTTCGTTTGGATAAGTAGGTACTCTGAGTCTAACTCAACCATTTTATTCTTAATCTCATCATTTTGCATATGTTGTAATCGAACTACGTCTCAACCTGATTCCATTTAGATATGTAGGATGCCTGAGTTAGGCTCGGTCATATTTATCATATTTTTATAGTCCACGAACTACGTTCAGACCTGACTATGTGTTGGATACGTAGGCAACCTGAAAGGGTTCTGCCATAACATTAGGAAAACCTTTGTAATACATTAGTTTGAATTAGGACGCAATCACAACGACAAAGCAATCACGTTGTCAGAAGCATCATGGAAGATCAACATGAATGGAATAGAGTTTTCAAGAAGCGACGATCATGTTTGGAGAATCTTTCTTAGCATGTCATAATCCGAAACGACGACACTTGCTTTAAAACAAGATTTTCAAAAAATATTTTCTAAAATACAGTAATTTGTTCCACCTACTGAACTTCGTGGCGTAGCCATGTCAAGCGCTAGGGCAAAACCGATACTGTGGTCGACATAAACTAACCCCCCCGCTCCCAAGAAGAATTTTTCTTTCAGTGTAGGGTCAACATGACACAAGGAAATGTTGGGCCTATATTGGGAAAAATGACGGATTCGCTACTTTCCTAGGATTATCACCCTTTCTCCATTATTTAAATTTTTCTGGTACAACTGAAGCTAATTCTTGAGTACTTTGTAGGTATCTCAGAGTCAGATTGCTGATGCGGAAAAGGCACACTGTATATAGCAAACCACCTGCTCAAACAATTAAAGCACCTTGTACAAAACGAACTGTTGGCTTCGCCAATTGAAGTACTATTTATAGCAAACTTCATGCTCAAACAATCGGGGCACCCTGTACAAAATGAGCTACCAGCTTCACTAACTAGAGCACAGTATATAGCAAATCGTCACCTCAATCGATCGGAGCGCCCTGTACAAAGTCAAACATCGGTTTTCCAATCGAAGCCTTGTACATAGCAAACTGTTCACTCCATCAACGGAAGAATCTACGCCACTGCTCCGTCATAACGGAGGCCAGAATAGACAGTCGCAAACCTCATCATCGATGTTCTGCCATCAATGGCCGCAACTTAGCTTCGCATTCAAGAGTATCTTGGGCATACTTTTCTTTTCCTTCCCTATTATCTTGAATGTTTTGATGTTTTGTTCATGCAGCTTCAGGCATGATTATATTTAGGTCAATTACTCCCACGTGAAAATTACTTTACATTTTAGTGCTAAGCTCTCTCAACAAGCGGAGACACTTTTCAGTGCAAAGCTCTTCCAACAAGCGGAGACACTTTTTTAATGCTTTAACAGCTACGAAATGGTACATAGCCCGGCTAACAAATAGAGTCGAGTCCACGTATTCCATCATCCCAATCCCAAATAATGGCTCGCCGGCAGCCAAACATCATCATTCCTGCATCTTTTACATCACATCTTAATATATTCTGCATTGCAATGTATGGGTATGTGTGTATTTCATTTTTGTAGGAAAAAAATATCACAACGTAGCACTTCTTCTTATGCAGTAGACCAAACTACAATTTATGAGGAACAACAAACTCATTAGCGGGCCAAGGATCCCTGCTCAAACGCAAGACGATCAGTAGAGATCTAATTTTTCAAATACGTCAACTCAACCCGCAAATTCAAGCTATCGTGAGTGCCAACATTGAGGCAATTCCTGCGAGCATCTCTTCCTCGAAGTCCTCAATCTAGAACTACATGAGGCCTGATCCTCGTTAAGCCCGAGGTATGAAAGCAATTCAACGCCAAAATTCGGCCCCAACTTCCCAAAATATCCTCCCTAAATCATCCTTAACTTTCAATCCCATAGCTCACAATCTCTGTGCCATTCCGGCAATGCCTGCCTAAAGTTGGGACAAAATTGGCTTTGATTCAATTTCTTTGCCAGAAAACACTTTCATCATCTCCGGTCAAAGAGGGGCAATTTTGTGACGGCCAATTTTAACCCTCCCTTTTAAAATTAATTTTCTTGTACTTAATAATATACAATGAATGTTTTGAAAGTATTTTCTATCAATAAATACCTATTTTACAAATTAATTAAGTATTATTTTTGAATTTAATCACCCAATATTAGTATTATATAATTATAACTATACTTACTATTTTAATATTATTAAAATAATTTTTTTTTAAATATGCCATAGAGGTTTTATAATCAATTTAATATATTACTTCTAAAAATTTTGATTAATTAGATTATTATATTAATAATTAAATATTAGTGCTACAATTTAGAAAATGAAGTATTTTATAAGTAATCTTTTACAATAATTAGTAGTATATTTGACAATTATAGTTCTACTACATTTTATTGGAAATTAATTAAGTTTAACTAAATTAATTTTAAAGAGATTAAAGACTAAAAGACTACAATTGCAATTTCTTAATTAATCACACAATGGCTATCTTTTAAATTATACCCCAAATACCAAGCCCAAATCCGGACCTGGCCCAGTCCAAACACTCCTCTCTTTTCACTTTGGCAATCCGCCCCAATTCATGAGAACCAATAAGAACACGCCACAACATCCTCTCCACAACCCTCACAAAAGAAACACAATCAATCTAGGATATCCATCTTCAGATCGATGGCCCACGTTATCTCATTTTTTTATTTAATTTTAATACCCCATAAGATTGAATCTCCACCGTCTGAATCTGTAATGATTCGATCGGTCGTTTTGAGAATTAGCATCACATTCGGTGTCTTACGGCCTCAAGCAGTTTTGTATTGTGTATTATGACTTGATGTATGGTCGAGTTCGATTTTCAGGTGATTCAGGATTGATTATTTTAGAAGCTTGAGCTGTAAGAGTTGATCGGAGTTTGACTTTTGTGCAGACAACTCCGTAATGGTGTTTTGATGATTTCAATAGCTTTGAATGGTGATTTCGAACTGAAGAGTATGTCTGGATATTGATTTGGAGGTGTGTAGGTTGTTTCGGCTTAATTTGGTGAAAGTTAGAAAGTTGAAAGTTTGGAAGGTTGAGAAGTTTAACCGGGAGTTGGCTTTATGGATATCGGACTTGGATTGCGATTCCGAGAGTTGGAATAGCTCCATCATGTCATTCGGGTTTTGCATGCAAAATTTAGCGTCATTCCAGGTTGATTTGATATGATTCAACGCGAGTTTTAAAAGTTGATAGTTAATAAATTCACTAAGTTCGATTTGAGGTGCAATTCGTAGTTTTGATATTTTTTGATGTGATATGAGGTCTCGGGTAGGTCTGTGTTATGTTATGAAACTTGTCGGTATGTTCAGACGGGGCCCTGGTTGTATTTCAGATGAGTTTCGGATCTTTTGGATCATGTTGTGTGAGGCTGGTTTGGGCAGAGATCTTGTGTGGTCGCACCTGCGGACCACTCGCCGCAGGTGCGGACGTGAAGGCGCAGAAGCAAGATGATGGGGAGTAGAGGTCTTGAGCATCTGCAATGTCTCTCCAGCAGATGCGGCTACGCAGGATCGAGTGGGTAAGCACATGTGCGGATATGAGCTGGTTTGGAAGTCTCTGCATATGCAAAGTTTTTGTCGTAAGAGCGTTGCGTAGGTGCGCTAATTTCTTGCAGATTCGACAACGCAGATGCGGTGCGTTGGGCACAAGTGTGAGTATTTGGGAACTTAGTTGTTTGCGCATCTGCGATGAACATTCCGCAATGCGGCTTTGCATATGCGACTGTGAGTCTGCAAAAATAGGATTTCCTAGACAGATTGTATTTATGTCGATGGTTGATATTTTATAAATCACTTTTTGGAGTTGTAGACCTTAGCTTTGAGCGATTTTGGAGGGGTTCTTCACGTGTTGGATTGGGATAAGTGTTCTTTACCTGAAATTGATTATATGTCATGAATCTATCATTATTTTTGTCATTTAATTAGTGAATTGAATTAGAAAAAAAAAATTGCGAAACTTCTTAGGCCGAATTACGGGGATTTGAAGGGCGAATTGAAGTTGGATTTGAGTAATTTTAGTGTGGTTGGACTCGTTATTTATTGGATGTTCGAATTTCGTAAGTTTGGTTGGATTTGAATTATTTTAGTTAGATTCGAGCCATTCGGAGTTGGATAATCGTGGAAAATGCTTACTAGTGGATTGAGATAGCGTGTCTTGATGTAAGTACGTTGCCTATCTTTGTGTGGGGGAACTACTCCCTAGGATTTGAGTCGTTTGTGCTATTTGTATCTTGTGAAAGCCGTGTACGCAAGGTGACGAGTACGTACTCGAGCTTATATATGGAAAAATTGACTGGATTAGACTCTTAGATTTCTTTCATGTACTTCATTGGAATTTTTTAGCACATGTTATATCTTTTATCCGTCATGTCTACTATCACATGCTTTATTGAGGTCGGCGTTACATGTTACATTCTTTACTCGTCGAGTTTTCTCTTGTATGCCTTATTTGAAGTTGTTACCACTTTTATAATAATGTGATTTCGTTTACTGCTGAGTTATTCTTAGTTGAAATTGTTGTACATTATATCCTTTTGTTGTCGCGTTATTCTCATGCGTTTTGACATAGTTGCTAGTTCGTACTATCTCTTTCATTGTTAGCCTAATTCATACACAAGAATCCTGAGTTTGCCATTTCATGGGCATACTTTCACTATTGAGTTTATCCTTAAATAATTAATTGAAATTGAGGTTATCGAATCACTAATCTATTTTAATTGAAGTGGTGCTTAAAAGGGGTGTTATTCCTCGTTGAGTTACTTTCTCGATTCATTTTGTTGTTATTGAGATTTTATGCACATTGTGCTGAGCCGTGGGCCATTTGTTGTGGAAATATTGATATCGTTGGACCTTTTGAAAGTTTGTGACCTCTAGACACTTGTAATACGAGTTGATACGTCGTGTTGCTGTGATGTTAGAAGTTGTAAATTTGTTGTGTGGCAAGAGTGGCATTTCGCCGTTGTTGTTTTGCAGAGCATAAGGGTAGCATCTCACTGTTGTTGATTGTACGAAGAGATAACGGTGGCTATTGTGTATTGTCCTGGCGGAGTGATAAGGGTCGCTATTATACGGAATGATAAAGGTGGCTATTATACGTAGTGATACGGGTGGCTATCGGAGAGATAAGAGTGGCTAACGATATTGTCAGGGTAGAGTGGTACGGGTGGCTATCGGAGAGATAAGGGTAGCAAATGTCAGGGATGATCTGTGATGTCTTGGGGACATTGTGTTGGTGATTTTTGTGTGATGTTGTGCTTTTCCTTGTATATGTCATACACCTTGCGTAACTTGTTTTGCTGCTTCGATGAGCTACTCGATGTTTTTGATATTATTTATTGACTTGGGCTGCAGTAGCACACTTGTACAAGCATACACCGTAGCATGCCAATTTTACTAGCCTAGGGGTACGAAAACTTGACATTTATTGATCATGCCCATGTTTTCTTTTAATATTAGTTTTCATGTTGATTGTGAGCCTGTGACCACACCGGGCGAATTGTGAATGCCAACATGTGATCATGCCGGAGGATTGAAATATTGGCACATGAGTTGTCTGTGCGGTAGTGAATTGAAATGTGGGCTCAAGGTGCCGTGACCATATGATGGTGCGCTGAGACCCGTTACTGTGACCATGAGATGAGATATCTCGAGAGAATTTTGTTACGAAACTTGTGTTAGAAGGGCTTGATAATTGGTTGTCATTGTGTTTCTTATTTTGTTTCAATGGTATTTTCACGGTGTTCATATTGCTTTATTGTTTATGTCACATAGATTTTTGTTGCCATTGACTGATTTCTACTTTTCTATTATTAGCTTTATACTTCTATATTGCACATATTATTTTATCTAGTGAGTGTCTTGACTTGTACCTCATCACTACTCCATCAAAGTTAGTCTTGATACTTACCAGGTGCCGACGGTGGTGTACCCATACTAACTTCTCCACATTTTTGTGCTGAACAGGTATTGGGATATCAGACTCGGGTAGAGTTAGCTTGTTGATCACAAGGATTCAAGGTAGAGCTGCTTGATCGTCGCAGTCCCTTGGAGTCCTTAACTAATATTATACTGTTAGCTTGTCACTTGAGCAGTATTGTATTTCGATATGTGAGATCTATCCGTGTATTTAACTAGAGTTCGTGACTCTGTATTACCAAATATTGGGAGGTTGGTATGGTTATTGCCGCATATGTTTATTCCACTTTTGTTTCGATATTCATATTAAACTCTATTTCAAATTATCATTGATAATAATTGGGTTAATTGTCATGGTACTTGGCGTACCTAGTCTTAGAGACTATGTGCCATCACGACGTCTGCAGTGGGATTTCGGATCGTGATAAATTTGTATGAGAGCTTTAGGTTCATAGGTTCTACAAGTCATGAGCGAGGGTCTAGTAGAGTCTTGCGGATCGGTACAGAGATTCCTATACTTATCTTTGAGAGGCTACAAAACTATTAGGAAAATTTCACTTCTTTCATTCCTGTCATGCGGATTTGTTGATTTCAAAGTTTGAGCCTTTGTATCTCTATTCTTTCCCAGATGGTGAGCATACGCGCTACCGGATTAGTTAAGCAGACACCCATGCTCCCTGTTAGAGCCGTGCGAGGCGGGGGCCGAGGTAGAGGCCGAGGAGGGGCACGTGCCACTGCTAGAGCACCTGCCAGAGCAGCAGTTGAGGATCCGCCAGTAGCTCCAGTTTGGGGACATGCACCAGAGGCGCCTGTTGTTAACCCTGGACTTCAGGAGACTTTAGCATAATTCCTAAGCATGCTTGGTACGTTGCCTCAGCCAGGATTGATCTTCGTTGCACTAGCTACTTTGCAGATTGGGGGGAGGAGCTCAAACTCCCATCGCCCGTACTCCAGAGTAATGGGCTCACATTGGTCAGTTTCGGGGCATTAAACAAAGAGCAGAAGAGGCTTGAGAGGTTCAATAGGTATATTCCACCTACCTTTAATGGCACAACTACCGAGGATGCACAAGTATTTCTTGAGAAGTGTCACCGTATTCTCCACACCATGGGTATTGTGGAGGTGAGCAGAGTTGCTTTTACTATATTTCAGTTGTCGAGAGCAGCGGATCAGTGGTGGTAGGTTTATGAGGAAGGTAGACCAGCCGATGCAGCACCGCCCACTTGGGCTCAGTGTTCAGAGATGTTCTTGAG
Organism: Nicotiana obtusifolia; assembly: GCA_002018475.1. Lineage (NCBI taxonomy): Eukaryota > Viridiplantae > Streptophyta > Magnoliopsida > Solanales > Solanaceae > Nicotiana > Nicotiana obtusifolia. The sequence goes on along the minus strand of MCJB01002436.1, from coordinate 245,573 downwards.
GGAGTTTGTTCCCCAGACCCTCCAGGATGCGTGGCGCATAGAGTACGAGCAGCGGCATCAGGGCACCATAATGGTGTCAGAGTATGCCATCAGGTCCAGTGAGTTGTCCCATCATGCACCTACTTTGGTTTCTACAGTCAGAGAGAGAGTTCGCAGATTCATTGAGGGGCTCAGTTATGATCTTGGATTCTGCATGGTCAAGAGTTGCGAACTGATACTCCATTTTAGCAGGTAGTGGAGATTGCTAGGATGTTGTAGCATATTCGGGGTGAGGAGAGGGAGGATAAAGAGACCAAGAGATCTCGAGGTTCTGGAGGGTTCAGTTGATTATACTATTCAGCTATGACCCATCATGGCGGAGGCTCGGCCAGTCCCGTCCACATTTTAGGCTACCTGTGGTGCTCTAGTTTGTTAGGGTACTCATGTGGGGCATTCATCTTATAGTGTACCAGCGACACAGTATTCTTATAGCACTTATTCCAATTATCCGGCACAGACTCAGTACGAGTAGACACGCCCATAGAGTGGTTGTTATGACTGCGGTGATATTAGGCACATCATGAGAGATTGTCCCAGACTTGGGAGGGGCAGATTCCATCAGAGCACTCAGGCTACGAGCCCCATTCCAGTTGCTACTCCACCTGCACATCCAGTTAGTGGTGGAGGATAGGCAGGTAGAGGGCGCCCTTCAGAGGGAGGCCCGCCCGTTGACATGCTTTCTATGGAAGGGTTGAGGAAGCTGCACTAGATGTTTTCATTACAAATATAGTTTCGGTTTGTTATAGAGAAGCATCATTCTTATTTTTATTCAATTTTCCTTTTAGAGGAGAGTCCTTCTATCTTGCTTCATATATGGGTGAGTATCGTGATTTTGTACTCTACTTATGTGTTTACCTCTGTTGAGAGATTTTATAGTGTAGCCCGTGTCTATCGTTTTGTTTTGTTCACTATTGAGAGCTATGAGACTATAAATGACTTTCTGTTACTTATCACAATAAGTTTTGATGTGATTTTCTGGCTGGTTTGGTTGCAATTTGTGATTTAGATGCTCTACTGGTATGGGGAATTTGTTACGTATTGCGATTTTGTCTCGCGATTTTGAATTAGTGGAAGGTTTTAGTTGGTATGATCTTATTCTACTTTTGATTCAAAGTTGAGGGGGAAACCCTAGCGTTTCCATGCGGTTTGATATGTTTGAACCAGGCTGCATGCCGCGGTGGAGTTATATTAGGATGAAATCCTTGTGATTAGTTCATATGTTTTGATTCACCCTTTTGGTATTGATTCGTCGTACGGTACTGATAGGGAGTTATGCCTGTCAGGCTTGTTTGATACTTCTCCCATGTGTTTCTCTTTGCATATTTAGTCATATGTGCATTGTGCTTATTGGGTTTAGCTTCCGAGGTGTGTGCCCAGGTGCCGTTAGATGTGACTTGTAGATTTTGGTAAATTGTTATGATATGTTCATGTTTCTTGCATCATTGTCAGCGTTGTGAAGGTTTGGGACAAGGGTTCTAGTTGATATGAGACTAATTGCCGGTGTTGGATTTGATTATGGGCAGCAATGGTGGCCAGAGATGTTGTTATGGGAATATGTGTTATGTGTTATGTCGGGTGGTTATACCTTGTGGGTGTATGCATGAGCCGTTGTAGCTGTTTAAAGTTGATACAATATGTTATGTGGGAATCGTGTCTTTGGGAGAGGATAGGATGGTGAAATATTTGGTTCTAAGATTTAATTAGTGTGGTGGAAGGAATGATTTTCAGCTGAGATGATGTTGTCGGGCCTATATGGATTGAGGTGACATGGGATCACCCGGGAGTATATGTGTAGTGATTTATTCAGTGACTTGATGACTTCGGAATGGTTCTTGGCACGTTCGAGGACGAACGTTTGTTTAAGAGGTGGAGAATGTAATGACTCGGCCAGTCGTTTTGAAAATTAGCATCCCGTTCGGTGGCTTAATTTCTCGAGCAGCTTCGTATTATGTATTATGAGTTTCCTAAGGGGTCAATTTCGGTTTTCGAGTGATTCAGTATTGATTTAGATGGATGATTTTTGTTTTAGAAGCCTAAGCAGTAAGAGTTGACCAGAGTTTGACTTTTGTGCAAACAACTCTACAATGGTGTTTTGATGATTCTAATAGCTTCGTATGGTGATTTTGAATTGAGGAGCGCATCCGGATATTGATTTGGAGGTCCGTTGGTTGTTTCAACTTAAATTGGCAAAAGTTAGAAAGTTGAAAGTTTGGAAGGTTGAGAAGTTTGACCGAGAGTTAACTTTATGGATATCGAACTCGGATTGAGATTCCGAGAGTTGGAATAGCTCCGTTGTGTCATTTGGACTTGCATACAAAATTTGACGTCATTCCGGGTATAAAAGTTAAAAGTTCATAAGTTCATTAAGTACTATTTATGGTACAATTCGTAGTTTTGATGTTGTTTGATTTGATTTGAGGTCTTGGGTAGGTCCACATTATGTTATGGAACTTGTCAGTATGTTCGAACGGGGTCCTGGGGGCCCCGAGTGTGTTTAGGACCTTTTGGTTCATGTTGGGTGATGCTAGTTTGGGTAGAGATCTGGTGTGGTCGCACCTGCGGACCACTAGGCTTAGGTGCGATGGTCACAGGTGCGGACATGATGGCGTAGAAGCGGGATGATGGGGAGTTGAGGTCTTGCCCATCTGCGATGTCTCTCCCACAGATGTGGCTACACAGACGCGAGTGGGTAAGCGCAAGTGCGGATATGAGCTAGGTTGGAAGTCTCCATAGATGCGGAGTTTTTGTCGCAAGAGCGACTGCGGTGCACTAATTTTTCGCAGATGTGGCACCGCAGGTGCGGTGCGTTGGGCGCAGGTGCGGGCATCTAGGATTTTAATTTTTTACGCATCTACGATGAACATTCCAGAGATGCGGCTTCGCATGTGCGACTATGAGTCTGCAAAAGCGGGATATTCTGGGTAGATTTTATTTATGTCTGTCACGACCTAAATTGAAGGGCCGCAACGGGAACCCGGTGCCTTACTAAATCGAGTACCAATGTAACCTATCTTTCTTATCATAATATCATGGGTAAATGAGCCGAAAAGGCCGTCATCAGATAACTAGATAAAACATAAAGGAATACTCGACATAGGATGACCTAACATGATACACAAACTTATACATGTGACATGCGGGCCTATAAGGCCGACATGATCATTTATACACTCAATCTATAGGCCAACATGGCCAAACAAGTATCCATATACATGACATCTATCTACAAGCTTCTAAGAGTACATAAACGTCATAAAGTCGAGACAGTACCCCGCCATACCTATCAATACATGTCCAAAGCATACTGACCAAATAGGGAACTCCGGAGCAAGTAGAGTGCATCAACACCTTCCGCTGAGCTGATAGCCTACTAGGACGACTTTCAACCTATCTATTGGGACCTGTGGGCATGAAACGCAGCGTCCCCAGGCAAAAGGGATGTCATTACGAATAAAGTACTGAGTATGTAAGGTAGGAAACATAAATAAGAATGGTAATGTAAAGAGAGATAGAGAAGATACAACATGTAACATTTAAGTACCTCTGAGGGCTATTGACATGAACTGCATGATATATATGTATATATACACACACACACACACACAAACCTTTCAAAAACATATGCCTCTGTGGCCATCATCATCATCATATCGTACCCGACCTCGAAGAGGACTTGGTAAAAACGTACTCGGTCAACATATGGCTTGGTAGAATCGTACCCAACCACGTGAAGCTCAGTAAACCCCAACTGATTCGTAATTAGACAATAGGTGTCGTACCCGAATAGCAATAGCACAGCTCGATAGAGTAAAATAGATACATATATATATATATATAATGCATGCTGGACTCATAGAATCATGTTCTAAACCGTTTGGAGTGATGTAAGGTCGTCGCACCTTTGATTAATATTATGGGCATCCATACCATCAATATGAACCTCAATAGGATTCAAGGATCATGCGTACTTTCTTAGAATAACTTTATAAGGAAAGAAAAACATGGACAATCTTAGTTGCTAGGAGTAGATCCGTAATGAAATAGCGTATCGTTCACGTTCATTTCACTTTGGTTCATGCCAAAAGAAAGAAGGAAGTGCCTGAACATACCTTTGCAATCTTCTCTCCAACCATGCTCAATATGATCTTCTTACATCTACAATGAGTAAACCGACTTCGTCGTCATCATATAAGCATTGTAACTCTCATATTTCAAACCAATATTCTACTAGAAAATGGACAGTACTTCCCTTGTTCTTACTACATCCCATAAGTTATTAAAAGTCTCCAAACAACACAAACAACAAAAATATAATTCACAATAAGCTCTCTGATTACTTTAACAACCATTTTGAGCGGCAAGCTTGATTTACAATTAACAAAATATAATATAACACAATTCCTTTTTTATGAATCTGCTTACAACATCTATAATATCATACTTATGTTTACCATATCATTTCAGACCAAAACATCACAAGAATAATCTTCAAAAGATAGTCCACACACCTATCACCTTAACCTTTATCGTCAACCTCTTGTTTTTCATGTTATCTTCCTTAATAACCTGAATTAGCACATGTATAAGCTTAAAAAAAGCAGTCACAACTTATTCAAACTATTTATAATGATTTCCAGCCACAACAAACTATTTATATAGCCTCAACACAGCCCACAAAAAAAAGATAATGATTCATTATGCCATGTCCATTACTATCTTGTAGATTTTCACTCAAACAACTTAAAAAACACATGATTAACCTTAAGAACAACTAAGAACATGATTTACTTACCTTTGGTAGTAGATAAAACTTTAAATACCCAGCTAGGGTAGCTCACGACAACCCGCAATCACACTACAACACTATAAGAGTTGTATTCTCTCCTTAAATCAACTTTTGTGTCCAAGTTGGTTTGTAAGCACTTGTATTTCTCCTTGAAAATCTAATATATATGAGGGAGGGACTGAATTTTACCTTAATCAACAAGAACAATGCGAAATCTTAGATTACATCACTTTGAAGGTTCCTCCAAAACAGCCACATGATGAAGAACTACGATCTTGGAAGCACCAGGGGATTTCTAGCATAGGATTCATGTTTGTATCTTTTGTTTTCACTCCAGAATCATAGAGAATGATTTGAGAGTGTTTTGGTAGAGTATAGGGTCTGTTTGGGTCGAAAAATGACCCCAAATGAGCCTCCCCCGATCTTTAAAGGCTGGAGAATCACCACCGCCTAAGTGGGTCCCATGGGAGCTGTTTGCGCGGTCTCGCGAAAACGTGAATATCTTTATACTCTGATGTTTTATCGATAAACGGTTTAATGAGTTGGATACTAGACTAGTAGAAATTCAATTGGTATGTGGATCATCTTTTAGTTCCAAGTATAATTTGGAGAAATGCTTAGCTACATTTGACCTAATTTTCAGCACATTATGAATGTAAGTTGTGGTGACCTTTGCCAACTTTTGTTCCACGACTATCATACAACTAAGAAACTCATAACATAACCTCCTTATCATGTTAAGCAGCCTAGTCTCACTCCAAAAGTGCATATTATAACATTCCAAACTTGTCGGCTTTTTGAAGAAACTTATTTTCTTGAATTCGTTTAGCTTCTAAGCTTTCCAATTGTATTGGTACTTGCTATACATGATCTTAAATATTTGTAACCTACAAGGTAACATGATTAACTTAATTTATGTAGTTTCAAATATAATCTCATTTCAGAGCTTACATCATTTAACTTACGACGTACTCTCACATATGAAAAAATGGGGTATAACAATATTGAGGGTGGATATTTTATTTATCACTTTTTGGAGTTGTAGACCTCGGATTTGAGCGTTTCGGAGGGGTTCTTCAGGTGTTGGATTGAGGTAAGTGTTCTTTACCCAAAAATTTATTATATTTCATGAATCCATCGTTATTTTTGTCATTTAATTAGTGAATTGAGTTAGAAAATTTAAGAAAGATTATGAAATTTCATAGGCCAAATTTTGAGGATTTGAAGGGCGAATTGAAGTCGGATTTGAAAATTTTTAGTATGGTTGGACTCGTTATTGAATGGGTATTCAGATTTCATAAGTTTTCTCGGGTCTCGAGACGCGGGCCTGGGGGGTTGACTTTTTGAGTTGAGTTCTCGTTTCACTTTAAAAATTTACAACCTTATTACTCGGAATATTTCCTCTAGTTTGTATTTATGGTATAAAATTATTTTGGTTAGATTCGAGCTGTTCAAAGTTGGATAATCGTGGAAAAGGCTTATTAGTGGATTGAGATAGTGTGTTTTAAGGTAAGTATCTTGCCTAACTTTGTGTAGGGGAACTATCCCTTAGGATTTGAGTAATTTGTGCTATTTGTATCTTGTTAAAGCCATGTACGCGAGGTGACGAGTACGTACTCGGGATTATATGTGGAAAATTTGACCGGATTAGACTCTTAGACTTCTTTCATGTACTTATTTGAAATTTGTTAGCACATGTTATATCTTTAATACATCATGTCTACTATCACATGCTTTATTGAGGTCGTCATTACATGTCACATTATTTACTTGTCGAGTTTGCTCATGTATGCGATTTCTTTGAAGTTGTTACCACTTTTATCATTATGTGATTTCTTTAATTATTGAGTTATTCTTAGTTGAAATTGTTGTACATTATATATTTTTGTTGCCGGGTTATTCACATGCATTTTGACATAGTTGTTAGTTTGTACCATCACTTTTATTGTTTAGCCTAATTCATACATTAGAATCCAGAGTTTGCCATTTCATGGGAATACTTTCACTATTGATTTTATCTGTAAATAATTAATTAGAATTAAGGTTATCGAAAGTCACTAATCTATTTTAATTGAAGTGGTGCTTAAAGGGAGTGTTGTTCCTCATTGAGTTACTTTCCCATTCATTTTGTTATTATTTTGATTTTATACACATTGTTTGAGCTGTGGGCTATTTGTTGTGGAAATATTGATAATGTTGGATATTTGGAAAGATTGTGACCTATGGACACTTCTGATTCGAGTTGATACGTCGTGTTGTTGTGATGTTAGAAGTTGTAAATTGTTTTGTTGTTTGGTTGTTGCTATACGGGGTATAAGGGTGCCATTTCACCGTTGTTGTTATGCGGGGCATAAGGGTAGCATCTCACTGTTGTTGATTATACGGAGAGATAAGGGTGGCTATTGTGCATTGTCCTGGCGGAGTGATAAGGGTCGCTATTATACGGAATGATAAGGGTGGTATTATACGGAGTGATACGGGTGGTATTATACGGAGTGATACGGGTGGCTATCGGAGAGATAAGAGTGGCTAGCGATATTGTCAGGGTAGAGTGGTATGGGTGGCTATCGGAGAGATAAGGGTGGCTAATGTCAGGGATGATGTGTGATGGCTTGGGGATATTGTGTTGGTGATTTTTGTGTGATGTTGTGCCTTTCATTTATATGTTATACACCTTGCGTAACTTGTTTTGCTGCTTCGATGAGCTACTCGATGTATTTGATATTATTTGTTGACTTGGGCTGCAGTAGTACACTTGTACAAGCATACACTGTAGCATTCCACTTATGTAGCCTAGGAGTATGAAAACTTGACATTTATTGATCAAGCCCATGTGTTCTTGTAATATTCGTTTTCATGTTGATTGTGAGCCTGTGACCGTGCCGAGCGGATTGTGAATGTCAGCCTGTGGTCATGCCGGGTGGATTGAGATATTGGCACGTGAGTTATCCGTGCGGTTGTGAATTAAAATGTGGGCACAAGGTGCCGTGACCATTTGATGGTGGGTTGAGACCCGTGACTGTGACCATGAGATGAGATATCTCGAGAGAATTTTGTTGCGAATCTTGTGTTAGAACGGCTTGGTAATTGGTTGTCATTGTGTTCCTTATTTGGTTTCAATGGTATTTTCACAGTGTTGATATTGGTTTATTGTTTATGTCACATGCTGATTTTTGTTGCCATTGACTGATTTCTGCTTTTCTATTATTAGCTTTATACTTCTATACTGCACAGGTTATTTGTCTAGTGAGTGTCTTGACTTGTACCTCGTCACTACTCCACCGAGGTTAGTCTTGATACTTACTGGGTAACGACTGTGGTGTACTCATACTACACTTCTGCACATTTTTATATAGAGCCAGGTATTAAAGATATCGAACTCGGGCAGAGTTCGCTTGTTGATCGCAAGGATTCAAGGTAGAGCTCCTTAGTCGTCGTATTCCCTTTGGAGTCCTTTCCTTATATTGTAGTATCAGCTGGTCACTTGAGCAGTACATGTACTTAACTGGAGTTCGTTACTCTGTATTACCAAATCTCGGGAAGTTGTTATGATTATTGCCGCATATGATTATTCCACTTCTGTTTTGGTATTCATATTAAACTCTATTTCAAATTATCATTGTTAATAATCAGCTTAATTGTTATGGTAATTGGCTTACCTAGTCTTAGAGACTAGGTGCCATCACGATGCCTGTAGTGGGATTTTGGTTCGTGACAGAATCCAAGGATCCAACGGCCTCCATAATTCTTCATTTTAACTATTTAATCTCTGATTTATCAAGGCCGTTAATCTAAAGATTCAACGGCTCATATCTCATCTCCCAACCTTAATCTCAAAGACGACGTAAACTACCCAAACCCTAAAATCATTTCCTCTCTGCGCAGCCGCCCTTCTTTCCCCTTTCTCTCTCATTTCTCTCAATCTCACAGACCCGGTCCATGAGGAAACCTTGCACAAATTTGTGCAAGGTCTCAAATGAACCAGAGATTCATACCTTCTATCTCTCCTACCCATGATTCTCGCCGATCCCTTTCCCATTTCATCACTCCATTTCAAATCCCCCAAATCCGAAACCCTAGCATACAAATCAACTCTTCAGATTTCACTTGTGTTATGTTAAATTGAAGCATGCATGGAGCTTCTTCAAAGATGTCATGATGAATATTCTATACCCAGAAGTCAAACACAGTGACCTCTGGGTCTCTGAGTTTTATCTACTGATTCTTGCCTTCAACAGTCAACCTCTTTCCCCTCAAGTAAAACCCTTTCTAATTTCACCTCTGTTTCTTAGATTTTCACTCTATTTTGCTTGCGTCATCTGGTAGTCGTCACTCTCCACTACCATGTTTGAATCGTTAGAACCCTAAGCCATTGAATGACACTATAAATGTGTCACAACCCCAATTTTCCTCTGTAGGATGTCGTGACGGTACCTAATCTCCAAGACTAGGTAAGCCTAACGAGTATGCGGTATAACTAAAATATAAAGCTAAAACTCAAAACGTCAACAACTGTAATGAATAATACTACAACTCAAGTATAAACAACTCCCAAAACCTGGTAGATATAAGTTATAAGCTCTAAAGAAAATACCAAATATCCCTATACATTAGAGTCTAATGAGGATAAGGAATCAACATAATAAAGTCAGAGGGGGACTCCAAGGTCTGCGGATGCTGGCAAATGTACTTTCAAGTCTCCGAGCAGTAGCACAACACTCTAATATTGAGGCTTGTAGGATGCACCTGGATCTGCACAAATGATATGCAAAAGCGTAGTATGAGTACACCATAATGGTACCCAATAAGTAACAAGCCTAACCTCGGCAGAGTAGTCATGAGGTCAAGTCAGGGCCCTATTGGAAATGATAAGAAATAAGGTAGAGGATATAACAATATAAGGAAATGATAGATAAGTGAAACGATGAGAATTTACAGAAGGTACTACCACACAATCAAAGAAAAGACAAGTAAAACATGAAAGGAAAGCACAAATCTTACAAGTTAAGGAGCAACAACAACAAACAACAATACAACAAATAGAGGAAATCAACAGGGGCACTACCGAGGTACTGCCTCGTAGTCCCAAAAGTAAATATCTTACAATCATTCCTTATATCATCGCGGGAGCTTTTATATTATTTTGTTTGAAAATCATTTTCCTGAAATAGCATCTCGCATTTTAGCGCACCTTATCACGCCGCATGACTTCTAGTAGTTCCCCTGCTAGCCACGTGTTTCAAGCCCACATTATCTTACCGTATATGTTTCAACACCTAGCCCTTATATCACCGCATGCGTATCAATAATCACAATGGCACAGCAGAAACCTCGTGCAAACAATAACAACCGCATGGCAAAAACCTCGTGCAATAACCAAACAATTATCTCAAAAATAATCACGGAAACCAAAACATATCAACTGAAACAATGATATTTCAAGCATAGGAATTTCAAGTAAAGAATCCCGCAGTTAAATAAGGAATATAGAGTCAAGAAAGCAAGTGACTCAACTAAGCATGTAGTACAAGTTGCAAATAAAAGATAAAACAAGTAGACAAGTGAAATTTGTCTAAACATAATGACTATACATGCTAAAGTATCTCAGTTAAGGCATAGAAAGGAAACTACTTAGATAAATGTTACAACCCATATCCACACGTGTTAGTTCATTCCATATGTTATTTAACATAAATCCAAGAAGTAATTATCTTTGAGATAATAAGAAGTTAATCCTATTGGTCTGAAGTGATATAACGGTGTACAAGGGTGATTAACAAGTATTAGGAGTTAAACGAATTAAGGATGTTGTAACTCATATTTTCAGGTAAACCTAGAGGTGCTTAATACACTCACGAGGTATTTTATAAGGTATTTGAATCATATAATATCTGTATCATAAGTATTGAAGTCAAACTAGTTATGAAACAAAAGTCGACAAAAGTTCTCGCAACTTAGGTTCATAATTTTACTTAAGCATTAGGTCAAATGCTTCTAAAGCTTTTCTCCCAATTTACAAGGAATTACGGGGTGATCTACTACCAAATTAAAGATCTATGATTCTAGTTTCCAATGCATTAAACTGTTTGTCAATACGATCTCGGAGTACAAAGAGAATTGTATTTCCATAGACCTGCGCAGATTGGTAGGTGACAAATAGGTGCATCACCTACTTGCCAAAATTAGAGGACAAAATTAAAAGTCCCAAAGTCAGCCAAGAGAGGACTTTTAAGGACTACAAAATCAGTTATTTCACCCTTATTTCAGACCTTCAAAACCAAATTGAACCCCTGCAACCCCTCCCCAAAAATCCCACACAAACCCTAATCGATTTTCCCTCTCTTTCAAGTTCTAATTGGGGGTGAAACTTAGAGTTTGAAGAACCAAGGAAAGGGTTGAGTTATCCAACAAGTAAGGTAAGTTTACTGCTCTCTTTCATACATTTTTTCTCCTGTGAATTCATGGTAATTAGTTCTATACATGTAAGAACTCACGGGACGGTGAACGGAAGCCGTGAGTTCGAGTTATTCACTTGTAGCGGACTGTTTTGTGGACTGTTTTGTGTTGCTGTTGGGCTACGTGGTTTACTACTTTTTTTTGGAGTTTTCGAGGAAGAAAGGTGTGGAGAAACACCATATAGATTAGGGCTATGGGCTGATTGTTCTTCGTAACATTTCTGGGTCGTTTGACACGACTGCGGTGGCCATCGTATGTATGAAGTGATTAGCTTGTGTGTGGACTATTTTGGGAGGCTCAATATGATTATTATTGATGTTTTTTGGGCTGTTTGGTGATTGTTTTGAATTTTGTGAAGTCATATATATAGGGGAGGTGCTATCCGTTTCATCGTAAAATAGGTTGTGGTCAATACATAATAGTTATGACGCTTAAATGATAATGATAGTATCGTTTCTCTTATTGTAGACTAAGGGGTTGTGACAGTTGCATAGCCTGAGATTGGGGCAGTATATACAAGGTATGTGAGGCTATCTGTTTCCTTCTTTTGCGCGACTCCGATGGTACATGATGTAATGAAGGAGCTTCCAAAGAAACTCTACTCTTAGAAGCTAGCAGTACTTACGTTGTTTCCCCTCTTATGGAACGATTGACGTTGATGTTTCTTCTCTTGTTCTTATGTTATCAGTGTTGTTGGTACTTCCTGATTCTTATAAGGTTCATGGTGAAGAGTTAGTCCTAATAACGTGTACAGAGGATACCAACCTTACGTCACTCCAAAAGGCTTAGAACATATTTTCATGAGTCGAGCATGCATTATATACATGTATCTATTTTTCTCTACCGAGCCGTGCTATAGTCGGCCGGGTACGGCACCTATTGTGCAACCACTCATCAGTTGGGTTTTATCGAGCTCCACGTGGCCGTGTACGATTCTACCGAGCCTTATGATGGCCGCATACGTTTTTATCGAGCCTATTACGGCCAGGTATGATATTATGATGATGATTCCCACATAGGCCTATGTTTTAAAAGTTTAAGTATATATACATATGTATCATGCATTTCATGTCAGTAGCCCTCAGAGGTACCCAGATGTTACAGGTTGTATATTCTCTATCCCTGCTTATATTACTGTTCGTACTTATGGTTCCCTTCCTTACATACTCAGTACTTTATTCGTACTGACGTCTTTTTATTTGTGGACGCTGCATGTCGTGCTGCAGGTCTTGATAGACAGGCAGGTGCAGCTCCCCCACCATAGTAGGCTGTCCAGTTCAGCGGTGATTGGCGAGATCCCTTCTCCGGACTTGTCCTGGTCTGGGTATGCATTTTTGTTATCGACATTATGGGTATGTCGGGGCCCTATTCAAGCTATGTTGCAGTACTTATATTCCTTTAGAGGCTCATAGACTGGTGTCGACTCATGTATAGTTTGGTATGCCTTATTGGCTGGTTTTTGTTGTATAGTCTTTCATGGTAGCGTGGTAGCTCGTACCTTATATATAGTTTCTTGATTGTCTGGTCATCCCATGTTATGTATGTTCATGCCATCATATTTTATTGTTGGTTTTCCATGATCAATGTCTACCATTTATATTGATCTCGTCTGCCCTAAAAGATAATAAAGAAGGTTAGATAAAATGTACGTTGGTGCTCGGCAAGTATGGTCGGGTGCTAGTCATGGCCCTCCAGTTTGGGTCGTTACAAACTCGGTATCTGAGCCAGTCTATCCTAGGGATTGTCTATGAGTCGTGTCTAGTAGAGTCTTGATTATGGATGTGTAGCGCGCCACATTTATAATCAGGAGGCTACATGACATCTAGGGTTGTTACCTTCTTCCTAAATCTAGATCGTGCGTAGAGTTGAGTCGTAAGTGTTCGTCTCTAATATTCACCTTGTTTTCTTTCAGTGATGCCTTCGAGTAGGAAGCAAACAATTAGTAGACGGCTTGATACAGCTGCGGGAGAGGGTACCAGTCAGGTGCCCCAAGCCAGAGCAGGCCAAAGTGAGGGTCAGAGCGAGATGCCGTCTCATACTTCATCTACTCCGTCTCCTCCAGAGGATATTAGGAGGCACCCAACACCTCCAGTTCCTTCGTCCGGCACTACAGACCAGGATATGCGGAGTGCTTTGCAGTTACTGACTAGCTTGGTAGCTGCTCAGGCTCAGAGGCAGAATACAGGTGCTGCTGATAAACCAATTAGTACGAGAGTTCGTGATTTTGTTAATTTAGACCCTCCAGTGTTTACCGGATCAGACCCCAAGGAGGACCCGCAAACTTTTATTGAACAGGTTCATCATACACTGCGGGTTATGCATGTTAGTGATACAGAGGCTGTAGAGTTGGCTTCTTATCGGCTTTGGGATTCAGCGGTTCTCTGGTATGATAGTTGGGAGAGATCCAGGGGTTCGAACGCTCCTCCAGCTATGTGGAAGGAATTTTCTGAGGCCTTTCTTCGTTACTACGTGCCAGTTGAGATACGACGAGCTAGAGCTGATAAGTTCTTGAACCTTAGACGAGGTAATATGAGTGTGTGAGAGTACAGTATGTAGTTTGATTCTTTAGCAAGGTATGCTCCCCATATGGTGGCCGAGATGAGTGATAGGGTTCTTTTGTTCGTGAACGGGCTAGGACCACATTTGATAAATGAGTGCACGACAGCCTCCTTGGTAGAAGGCATGGATATTTCCCGTATTCAGGCTTATGCCCAGACCCTAGAGGATCGTAAGCGCCAGTAGAGGGCAGATAGGGAGCAGGATAGGGGCCAGCATAAGAGGGCGAGATTTGCAAGGTATTCTGATGACTTCAGAGGCAGCGTCAAGCCCAGTCTTCGAGGAGTTCGGCGCCACCTGTAGCTGGTGCTCCTCCACAGTTTCAGAGACCTCGATATGATCGATTTACCTATTCTGGTCCGGGTCAGAGTTCGCGGGCATCAGGCTCGCAACATCAGAGGGATACTAGTCAGACAAGACCCCCTACACCATGTTGTGATCAGTGTGGCAAGGCCCACTTTGGGCTCTGCCATCGAGGTTCTGATGCATGTTATTCTTGCGGACAGCCTGGCCATATGATGCGGGATTATCCTAACAGAGGAGGTGATGGTATGGCTCAGCCGACTAGATCTTTTTTTGGCTCTTCCTCATTAGTTCGACCTCCATCACGAAGTTTTCAACAGTCGACAGGTCATGGTAGAGGTAGAGGTGCAGGGCCGAGTTCGAGTGGTGCTTAAAATCGAACCTATGCTCTAGTAGGTCGACAGGATCTCGAGCCGTCTCCAGATGTTGTTATAGGTATATTGTCTGTGTTTTCTTATGATGTATATGCACTGATTGATTCGGGATCTACATTATCATATGTTACACCCTTTGTGGCTAATAAGTTTGGCATTGAACCTTAATTGATAAGTAAACCCCTTGCTGTATCTACTCCAATAGGAGATTCTGTGATTGCTAGAAGGGTATATAGAGGTTGCATTGTGACAATTTGTAGTCGTCAAACCTCGGCAAATTTATTTGAGTTAGAAATGGTTGATTTCGATGTGATAATGGGAATGGACTGGTTGGCCTCATGCTATGCAAATATTGACTGTCGTACGAAGATGGTTAGGTTTCAATTTCCTGGTGAACCCATCATTGAATGGAAGGGGAACATTGCTACACCGAAAGGTAGGTTTATATTTATCATCTTGTTCGCGTTAGGTATGTGAAGGCAAAGCCGCCTACTCTACAATCAATTCCCGTGGTTAATGAATTTCCAGATGTTTTCCCAGAAGAACTCCCAGGCCTTCCTCCTGAAGATTGAGTTTAGCATTGATTTGTTGCTTGACACTCAACCGATCTCTATCCCTCCATACAGAAAGGCCCCGACAGAGTTGTGAGAGTTGAAGGACTTGCTGGATAAGGGCTTCATTAGGCCTAGCACTT
>MCJB01002436.1:180027-230345 GCA_002018475.1 Nicotiana obtusifolia | reverse complement strand
GTGCAGAAGAAAGATGGGTCGTTACGGATGTGTATCGACTATCGACAGATGAATAAGTTTACTATAAAGAACAAGTATCCACTTCCAAGAATTGACGACCTTTTTGACCAACTCCAGGGTGCCAAGTATTTCTCCAAGATTGACTTACGTTCAGGGTATCATCAGGTGAGGGTTAAGGAGAAGGATATTCCAAAGACGGCCTTCCGGACAAGATATGGGCACTTTGAGTTCTTGGTGATGTCGTTCGGGCTAACAAATGCCCCAGCAGCTTTTATGGATCTCATGAATACTATATTCAGGCCCTATCTTGATGTGTTCGTGATTGTATTCATTGATGACATTCTGGTGTATTCCCGTTCGGAGGCGGAACATGCGGGCCACTTGCAGATAGTATTACAGACGCTTCAGGATCATAAGTTATATGCTATGCTCTCCAAATGTGAATTCTGGCTGAACTCAGTAGCATTCCTTGGCCATGTGATATCTGATGAGGGTATTAGTGTCGACACTCAAAAGATCGATGCAGTAAAGAATTGTCCGAGACCTACAACACCATTAGAAGTCTGCAGTTTCCTGGGGCAAGCAGGATATTATAGGCGGTTTGTAGAAGGGTTTTCCTCTATATCAGCACCATTGACTAAGTTAACACATAAAGCTAGCAAGTTCCAATGGTCTGACGCTTGTGAATGTAGTCAGGAGCTGAAGAATCGATTGACATCCGCCCCAGTCCTCACTCTTCTCGAAGGAACAGAAGGTTATGTGGTATATTGTGATGCCTCAGGTATAGGTTTGGGGTGCGTATTGATGCAGCGTGGGAAGGTGATTGCTTATGCATCAATACAATTGAAGAATCATGAAAAGAATTATCCAACCCATGATTTGGAATTGGCTACAGTAATATATGCTTTGAAGATATGGGGGCACTACTTAAACGGCGTCCATGTTGATATCTACAGATATCACAAGAGTTTACAATACATCTTCAATTAGAAGGAGTTGAACTTGAGGCAGCGTAGGTGGCTCGAATTACTGAAAGACTACGACGTCGAGATATTGTATCATCCCGGTAAAGCCAATGTTGTGGCAGACGCTCTTAGCCGTAAGTCAATGGGAAGCTTAGTACACATTAAAGCAAGTAGATGGGGGTTGACTAAAGAGTGTCATCAGCTAGCCAATATGAGAATCAGATTATTAGACTCTGATGACGGAGGTGTTACTGTACATAATACATCAGAATCATCTTTGGTAGCCAAGGTAAAAACACGGCAATATGAAGATCCTATCTTAGTACGATTCAGAGAGAGCATTCAGCAGTGTAAAATTACGGCTTTTAAGATTGGAAGAGATGGGGCATTGAGATACCAGGGCCTATTATGTGTGCCTAATGTGGAAGGGTTGCGAGAGAAGATTATGAATGAGATTCATCAATCCCGATATTCCATCCATCCCCGCTCGACAAAGATGTATCATGATGTCAAAGAGCAGTATTGGTGGGATAGCATGAAGAAGTCTATTGCAGAATTTGTAGCCCAGTGTCCCAACTGTCAACAAGTAAAGATAGAATATCAGAAACCCGGTGGATTGCTTCAGAATATAGAGATTTCGACCTAGAATTGGGAGGTGTTTAATATGGACTTCATTATTGGATTACCTCGATCTTATCATAAGTTTAACTCCATCTGGGTGATAATTGATCGACTTACAAAATGTGCCCATTTTCTACCACTTAAAACAACTTACACGGTTGAAGATTATGCGAAGTTGTATATCAAGGAGATTGTTAGGCTTCATGGTGTGCCGGTATCTATTATATCAGACCGAGGAGCTCAATTTACGGCTAACTTTTGGAGGTCTTTTCAGAAGGGTTTAGGCACACAAGTGAATCTCAGCACTGCATTTCATCCGTAGACTGACAGACAAGCTGAACGTACCATTCATACACTAGAAGATATGCTACGAGCATGTGTTCTTGATTTTAAGGGAAATTGGGATGAGTATCTTCCACTCATAGAATTCGCCTACAATAATAGCTACCATTCCAGTATTATAATGGCCCCATACGAGGCACTACACGGGAGGAGATGTAGATCACCAGTTGGATGGTTTGAAGTCGGTGAAACAGAATTATATAGGCCAGATTTGATTCACCAAGCCATTGAGAAGGTGAAAGTGATACAGGAACGATTGAGGACGGCACAAAGCAGGCAAAAGTCTTGTTCCGATGTCCGACGTCGTGATCTGGAGTTTGAGGTTGGTGATTGGGTTTTCCTGAGGATCTCACCAATAAAGGGTGTTATGTGTTTTGGGAAGAAAGGTAAGATGAGTCTAAGGTATATCGGTCCATATAAAATTCTTCGACAAATTGGACATATTGCTTATGAGTTATGAGTTAGAATTGCCATCCGAATTGGAATTTGTCCATCCGGTATTCCATGTATCTATGTTAAGGAAATGTATTGGAGACCCTTCTTGAGTCGTCCCTATCAAAGATGTACAAGTTACAGAGGATCTATCATATGAAGAAGTGCCAGTGGCTACATTAGATCGACAAGTCCGCAAGCTGAGAACAAAAGATGTAGCTTCCGTCAAAGTATTGTGGAGGAACAAGAATATGGAGGAAATGACATGGGAAACAGAAGAGGAAATGAAGTCTAAATACCCTTACCTGTTCCAGAATAAAGATAACGAGGATGCTAGGGAAACACAGGATGCATTAGAAGGTGGACAGCTCTATGAGGTGAGCAATAGCTTGAGAATACTCTTCCTTAATACAAAATGGTGATATGCAGATAATGTACATGTCCATAAATCTGCATACACTTGTAAGGCCATACGTTGAGTTAACTGCTTGCACATTCGTCCTCTATTTATGAGAGAAACTCGGCCGGAATCCACGATGATTTAAACTCCTCATGAACCCTTACATTCGAGGACGAATGTTCCTGGGGGGGAGGGTGTTACAACCCATATCCACACATGTTAGTAGTTAATCCTATTGGTCTGAAGTGATATAAGGGTGTACAATAGTGATTTATAAGTATTAGGAGTTAAACGAATAAAGGATGTTGTAACTCATATTTTCGGGTAAACCTAGAGGTGCATAATACACTCAAGAGGTCTTTTTTAAGGTATTTGAATCATATAATATCCGTATCATAAGTCTTGAAGCCAAACGAGTTATGAAACAAAAGTCGACAAAAGTTGTTGCAACTTAGGTTCATAATTTTACTTAAACATTAGGTCAAATGTTTCTAAGCTTTTCTCCCAATTTACAAGGAATTACGGGGTGATCTACCTACCAAATTAAATATCTATGAGTCTAGTTTCCAACGCATTAAACCATTTGTCAAAACGATCTTGGAGTATAGAGATAATTGCATTTCCACAGACCTGCGCAGATTGGTAGGTGACAAGTAGGTGCATCACCTACTTGCCAAAATTATAGGACAAAATTAAAAGTCCCAAAGTTGGCCAAGAGAGGAATTTTAAGGGATTATAAACTCAGTTTTTTGACCCTTATTTCAGACCTTCAAAACCAATTGAACCCCTGCAACCCCTCCCCAAAAATCCCACACAAACCCTAATCGATTTTTCCTCTCTTTCAAGTTCTAATTAGGGGTGAAACCTAGAGTTTGAAGAACCAAGGAAAGGGGTGAGTTATTCAACAATTAAGGTAAGTTTACTGCTCTCTTTCATACATTTTTTCTCCTGTGAATTCATGGTAATTCATTCTATACATGTAAGAACTCACGGGACGGTGATTGAAAGCCGTGAGTTCGAGTTATTCACTTGTAGCGGACTGTTTTGTGGACTGTTTTGTGTTGCTGTTGGGCTACATGGTTTTCTACTGTTTTGTGGAGTTTTGGAGAAAGAAGGGTGTGGAGAAACACCATATAGATTAGGGTTGTGGGCTGATAGTTCTTCGTAACATTTCTGGGTCGTTTGACACGACTACGGTGGCCATCGTATGTATGAAGTGATTAGCTTGTACGTGGACTATTTTGGGAGGCTCAATATGATTATTATTGATGTTGTTTGAGTTGTTTGGTGATTGTTTTTGAATTGTTTGAAGTCATATATATAGGGGAGGTGCTGTCCATTTCATCGTAAAATAGGTTGTGATCGATACATAATAGTTATGACGCTTAAATGATAACGATAGTATCGTTTCTCTTATTGTAGACTAAGGAGTTGTGACAGTTGCGTAGCTTGAGATTGGGGCAGTATGTACAAGGTATGTGAGGCTATCTGTTTCCTTCTTTTGCACGACTCCGATGGTACATGATGTAATGAAGGAGCTTCCAAAGAAACTCTATTCTTAGAAGCTAGCAGTACTTACGTTGTTTCCCCTCTTATGGAACGATTGACGTTGATGTTGCTTCTCTTGTTCTTATTTTATCAATGTTGTTGGTACTTCCTGATTCTTATAAGGTTCATTGTGAAGAGTTAGTCCTAATAACGTGTACAGAGGATAC
The DNA here is from genome assembly GCA_002018475.1 of Nicotiana obtusifolia. Classification (NCBI taxonomy): domain Eukaryota; kingdom Viridiplantae; phylum Streptophyta; class Magnoliopsida; order Solanales; family Solanaceae; genus Nicotiana; species Nicotiana obtusifolia. The sequence continues at coordinate 225,870 of MCJB01002436.1, read as the reverse complement.
CAACCTTACGTCACTCCAAAAGGCATAGAACGTATTTTCATGAGTCGAGCATGCATTATATATTTGTCTCTATTTTACTCTACCGAGCCGCGCTATAGTCGGCCGGGTACGACATCTATTGTGCAACTACTGATCAGTTGGGTTTTACCGAGCTTCACGTGGCAGGGTACGATTCTACTGAGCCTTATGATAGCCGGGTACGTTTTTACCGAGCCTATTACGGCCGGGTATGATATGATGATCATGATGCCCACAGAGGCATATGTTTTAAAAGTTTATGTATACATGCATATGTATCATGCATTTCATGTCAATAGCCCTCCGAGGTACCCAGATGTTACAGGTTGTATATTCTCTATCCCTGCTTACATTACTGTTCGTACTTATGGTTCCCTGCCTTACATACTCAGTACTTTATTCGTACTGATGTCCTTTTATTTGTTGACGCTGCATGTCGTGCTGCAGGTCCTGATAGACCGGCAGGTGCAGCTCCCCCACCACAGTAGGCTGTCCAGTTCAGTGGTGATAGGCGAGATCCCTTCCCCGGACTTGTCGTCATCTGGGTATGCATTTTTGTTATAGACATTATGGGTATGTCGGGACCCTATTCCGGCTATGTTGCAGTACTTATGTTCCTTTAGAGGCTCATAGACAGGTGTCGACTCATGTATAGTTTAGTAAGCCTTGTTGGTTAGTTTTAGTTGTATAGTCTTTCATGGTAGCGTGGTAGCTCGTACCTTATATATAGTTTCTTGATTGTCTGGTCATCCCATGTTATGTATGTTCATGCCATCATATTTTATTGTTGGTTGTCCATGATCCATGTCTACCATTTATATTGATCTTGTCTGCCCTCAAAGATAATAAAGAAGGTTAGATAAAATGTACGTTGGTGCTCGGCAAGTATGGTCGGGTGCTAGTCATGGCCCTCCAGTTTGGGTCGTGACAATAAAACCGGAATTTTAACATTTAGCCCGTGTACGCACTCGTCACCTCGCGTACACGGCTCTCGCATAACACAATTTGTCACAACAATACCAAATTCTAAAGAGGATTTCCCCCACACAAGGTTAGATAAGTCATTTACCTCAAACCACAGTCAACCAGTCAATAAGAAGGCCTTTCCATCGAGTTTCTGTCTTCGAATTGCTCAAATCTAGCCAAAAGCAATTACATACTATAAATATAACTTTTTAGGAAACTAGTCCAAATAAAAAAAATTATGAATTGAGCAAAGAATTGAAAAATCACCCCAAAAAGTTAACTCGGGCCCACATCTCGGAACCAGACCAAAATTACAAAAATCGAACAACCACTCGATATCGAGTCCAAACATACAAGAATTATCAAAATCTGACCTCATTTGGCCTTTCAAAATCCAAAAATTCGGTCTAAGAACTTTCACCATTTTCTCCCAAATATTTCAACCAAAATAGTTAATTAAATGAAGAAATTAATCATAGAATAGTGGAGATTAATTAAAAATGAGTCAAGAATCCTTACCCAAATATTTCCTCTGAAAATCTCCCAAAATCTTGCCTCAACCTGAGCTCTCAATGTCCCAAAATGAAAATGAGAGCAAAACCTCAATTTTGAAAATTAATACTGCTGCCCAGTTAATCCTTCTTCACGAACGCGGGAATTGCCTCGCGTTCGTGACCCACAAAATGCACATCTTCCAGAATCCTCTTCGCGAACGCGAGATTGCCCATGCAAACGAGATGCACACTGAGCCTGACCTTCGCGAAGGTGGACCTTCTTACGCGAACACGAAGAATAACATCACCTGCCTCTCTAGAAACCCTTCGGGAACACGGGACCTCCCTCGCGAACGCGAAGAAGGAAACTAGAACTGAGAAAGAACCAGACTTAAGCAATCCTTACATGATCCGAGATGCACCGAACAAAGTTCAAATCACACCCGAGGCCTCCAGGACCTCAACCAAACATACCAACAAGTCCTAAAACATCATAGGAACACGCTCAAAGCGTCAAATCACATCAAGCAACACTAGAATCATGAATCGTGCATCGATTCAAGCCTAAGAAAATTTGGAACTTCTGACTTTCAAATCCGATGTCGAAACCTATCAAATCAAGTTCGATTGACGTCAAATTTTGCACCCAAGTCATAATTGACATTACAGACCTACTCCAACTTCCTGAAACGAAATCCGACCTTAATACCTAAAAGTACTCTCCCGGTCAAACCTTCTAAAATCTTTCAATTTTTCAACTTTCACCAATTAACGCAAAAACGACCTATGGATTTCCAAATCAACATCCGGACGCATTCTTAAGATCAAAATCACCATATGGAGGTATAAGAACCGTCAAAACTCCATAGTCTTCACACTATTCCAACTACGGTCGACTTCTATGACTTTAACTTTAAATTTAAGGATTATGTATCCCATTCCACTCCGAAACTCTCCCAAACCCGACACCAAGCACACAGGCAAGTGAAGTAAACATAAAATTAGATAGAGGGAGCAATAAATAGGGGATTGAGGCTAGCACTCTCAAAACGACCAGCCGTGTCATTATAAAGTAGTGCATTGAATGCTCTCACCAACCAAAACTACCAAACCTATCATTAGCCTAAAAATATCATACGAATCATTTTCAAAAGCCTATGTACTTTCTGATTAATCTCTATCTCTCTTTGTTTCTATGAGTTCTTTCATCTCTCAAAATTTTTAAGCTTTAGTTTTCATGCGGCTATGTCAAAAGTTCTGTTTGGTCTGCTGCCCTAGAAAAGGTCATCTCTGCCCTTTCTTTTGATTGTATTGTTCGAAAATCATGAACATGCTACTACCTTTCTATTAATTATTTTTGTTTATGATATTTTTCATTAGTATAGATTTTTATTCTAGTTCATAATGAGGTGTTGTTAATCTATAGTCATCTGTTATGCTTTTGATTATCTTTAATCAGTATTGATTTAATTTTTATGTGACCTTGATTACTTCTATTCTGTATCAAGCAGCTTATATGATTAAGTTACTTAATATATTTTAATGATTTCTCACATTTGCCTAGACTCCAAATTTTCTTTAATATTCTGCTGTATCTTTTATATTTCGGTATCAGTTATTCTGTATTTGAGGTTGCTGCTTGATGACTCTAACTAGAACCTACATGAATTCACATAGTTTAATACTTCATCACTTAGTTGAACCATGTGAAGTTTAAGTGTTCAAAATGCTTTCTTTCTCTACGTAAGTGCTTGTTAACCTTTAAGTAGCCTTTGAGTCATTACTGTCACAGCCCTATATCCATGTTTAATTCTTAGTTATATCTCTAAGTATCTTTGTATAAAATAGTTTCATTATGTTGAACTCTTATGAACATTAATAACTGTTCTGCATGTGTTCTTTTATGACAAGTTATCTCTCACAAAATAGGTTATGGCCACTCCTGCTATAGTTGAATGTTAATTTTTTTATAAGTTGGATACAACTATATGATGTTTAGATGTTAATATTAAGTTGTGAAGCTTATCCTGTTTTCGTAAGACCATAACCTTAGTTGAAGTATCTATGTGTAGTTGAATGAAAGTGCTGCATGTACCTCTGTTTATCTTTCATGATTCCATATTTCTATACACTATCTTGAAACTTCACTCAGTTCTCACTTTCCCTGTTAATCTGAACTGGATCTAGTATGTGAACCCTAGGAGAAACTTCTTATTGCTACTGCTTGGACATAATAGTTTTCCATTTCATAATGAGATTAATACTCTTATAAAAGGTGGTTTTGTTATCAATTTAAAGGTTAAATAAGCGTGATAGTCTGTGATCCTGTTAAGCATTCTTATATGTTCCATTTGAATATACAAACCTGTAGTCATGTCAAAAGTTCTAATTATATTCTGGTATCTCTAATAAAACCTATAGAGGTTTCTAACCATGGCTGCTTGTCTGAATCTTTCTTGATGCTCTCAAAAGTTCCAAGTAATATCGTTAATCTATGTGTGTGCTAATGACAAAACCTGAGTTAAACCAGTCTGTGATTAGTATCCTAGGGCAAAGGCATCTGTTTTTCTAGGTTGTTGCATATCTGGAGTATGTGACCTTTATCTACCCTTAAGATGTGTGATCCTACAACTTTGGTTCTTAGTAGTAACATTATAGTGTTCCTTCCTCTATGTGTGTTTGGAACTTGACCTTCAGACCTTTTTAATGTGTTAATCATTCACTCAGGATTGGAAATATAGTTATGAAAAAAGGAAACTGTTTTGTGCTCCTTATGTTATTCCGTTAAGAAAAGGGTATACTTATGTGGTACGATCTGTTGTGGTGATTGATTCGAATTGAAAGTGCCTCATTGGCACTCAAACCTGTAGGTAAGAATGAGTCGTTAGTGGTTAAAGGTATTTGGGAGTATATTTTAACTCTTGGTTGGGCTACTCTCTCCTGGATGCTTTTACAAGCATTGCCTTGGACCTTGAGACCCTTAGGAACTTTGAAGTGTCAAGGGATTCAAAAGGGCATTGACCTTGAGTGGAACTCTCCCCTTAGCTCTTACTTTATTCACATTTGTTATTCTCTTTGGGTTTAGTATTTAATGATAACGAAAGGTGTTTAATATGGATCCTTCATTATACATAACCTCCACATTAGTATGACCTTCCTAGTATTTAAATAGTGTTAATTATCTTCTTTATTTTGCTTGCAAGTTTCATGTATGAACATGTATAGAGTATTATCTTTCTAATGACCTTCTCTTTCCTTTTTAAACATGTACAATTGTTTGGGCATGTTGAGTTCTTAAGGAACTCAGGCCCAACTCCGGCATTGATACATCTCGAAAGTCCAAAGTCAGTTGTTGCTCGTCCCTGTCATTGTTGGGCCTGCCCCTTTGAGGCCCAAAAATCATAGTCCAATCCTCTCATTTGACTCCTTTATTTTTTACTACCTCATTACCTTAGTCTTACTGCCTTATTGCCTTATTGCACATGTATACAATAATTATATATGGGATTGAATGCTTTACTTTATATCTTAAATCATATAAAACAACTTAGGCAAGCCTTAAAGAATTTCTTAGTTAGTAACTAATTCTCCGTTCGCTAATCATAAGTTGTTTATATCATTTAGCTGCTATGTTTTTTTTTGCTAACCCTTCTTAAAGATTTTGAAGCCCAAATCCTCACAAGATGTGGCAGTCCATCGTTCAAAAAGAAAACCAGAATTGAATTGCAAGCTTGACGTTCTAAAAGGAAATCAACTCTTTTCGAGAAAACCAAGGTGATGCCACCCAAAATAAAGATTTTAAAACTACACACTTCCTTCGTAAGTATTATGTCCTAATATATAGTAACTCGTACCTCTTTAAACACTAGTTAAGTATAGTACAAACAATTAGTCCTAAATCTAGTCTAAGTCCTATGGAGCTACCTCAGATAGATTTTAAGGGGTGCCTAACACCTTTCCCTTAGAAGAACAAGAACCCTTACCCATAATCTCACCGGTTAGTAGACTAATAAAGAATATGACGTTTAGTAATTAAATAAGTACCTTAGTATACCTTTAAATATTAGGTGGCAACTCTCTTTCATCAACAACATGGAAACCACAAGTTGAATCTTGTTTTGACTGGTGTAAAAAAGGGTGCACCAATAGCATGTTAGTTATACCAGTCAGGGAGTATGAAACATGAGAATCATTGATCACGTACATGTATACTCGTATATTTGTTTTATCTATGTAATGAGCTAATAGTAGGCTGTGACCACGCCGTGCAGATGGTGATTGATGGTACGTGAGTTGTCCGTGCGGTTGATATTATTGGTATGTGAGTTGTCTGTGCGGGTCCACATATTGATATTATTAGCATGTGAGTTGTCCGTGTAGCGTATGGATATGGATTCATCCCCATAGGGTCACCCTCTCATGTTTCTCTCTTGATTGTGTAGACACGGTTATTGAGGAAAACTGAACAACGTTTGGTATGGAAATAGAAGTTGTTTGGAATTGCATTTCATCTTTACTTTCAATTTCCTTGGTTAATTATTTGATTTATCTGCATATCATATTATATGTTGTACTAGTGACTCAACGAAGATTTTGAGTAAATGTACACACATACAGAGATAGTCCTTTCAGTATCTTATACATGATCATGTTATCATTCTGTACTTGTTGGATTTATTAAATTGTAGGAAACATCACTTTCTTGTATTCTTGTCATGCGAATTTGATATTTCTGAATTTTGAACTTGAATCTTCTATTCTCTCATAGATGGTGGGGACACGTGCGACCGGATCAGGCGGGCAGCCACCAATACCATCAAATAGGACCATGAGAGGTCGGGGCCGCAGAATAGGCTGAGGTGTGGTTCCTACTACAGCCAGAGCAGCACCTGTGGAGCCACTAGTTGCTCCAGGTTAGGAGTAGGTACCGGATGTGGTTGAGCCAGTGTGACCAGCTAAGGCACCAGCAGTGTCCATTGTGATTCCTGGCTTTCAGGAGGCCATAGCCTAGATTATGACTGTGTCCACGAACCTGGCTTAGGCATTCTTAGTTTCAACTGCATGAGCCACTTCATAGGCCAGGGGAGGTGCCTAAACTCCTGCCACCCGTACTCCAGAGTAGCTAGCTCAAGGTCACCAGACACCAAGTGTCTTGCTAGTTCAGTCGGCTGATGCCGCTCGGGCTGCGCTTGGTCCCCATATGAGTGACAAGGAGCAGAAGAGATTGGAGTGGTTTGGGAGGCTTAAGTCCCCAGAGTATAGTACAGTAGAGTCGGAAGATGCTCAGGATTTTATAGACCAGTGTCAGCGGATTCTTCGCACAATAGATATTTTGTACGCCAGTGGGGTTTCATTCACAACTTTACAGCTGACAGGGTCAGCTTACCGATGGTGGAAGGCATATGAGTTGAGCAATCCAGCCGATGCAGCTTACATGGCATGAGTTCTCAGTTATCTTCTTAGGGAAGTTTGTCCCGCAGACTCGTAGAGAGGAGTTGCATGGGTAGTTTGAGTAGCTATGCTATGAGGGTATTACCGCGACTTAATATGAGATGAGGTTTTCAGAGTTAGCTCGTAACGCAGTATGGTTGGTTCCCACTGAGAGGGAGAAGATTAAGAGGTTCATTAATGGCCTCAATTATGGATTATGCTTCATTATGGCTCGGGAAGTTGCGACGGGTGCGACGTTTAACGAAGTGGTCGATATTGCTAGACGCTTAGAGCTAGTTCACATGCAGGAGCGTGAGTAGCGGGAGGCCAAGAGGCCTCGTAGTCCAGGTGGTTTCACAAGTACCTCATCTAGAGGCCGATCCTATTAGAGGAGGGTTGTTCTTCTAGACCCATTCAGGAAACTCTCCATGTTCCTCGTGGTTCTTTAGTTAGCCACGATTCCTATAGTGCACGCCTAGTTCAGACATTAGTTATTGCGTTTCCGGTAGAAAGTTCTTACCGTGCTTTATCTACACAAGGTTCCTCGGGCAGCTATTCAGATCATCAGGGGCAGCAGCTCCGTTAGAGAAGGGGTCGTTTTGAATGTGAGGACATTAGTCATCTCTTGAGGGATTTCCCCAGACTATTAGGTAGGGTTCCATAACAGAGTTCTTAGCCTATGACTCCAGCACCAGTAGCTACACCACCCGCACAGCTAGCTAAAGGTAGGGCCCAGTCAGCTCAAGGCCGCCGTAGAGGGGGAGGTCGATCAGGTGGTGGCCAGGCCCATTGCTACGCATTTCCAGCCAGACCAGAGGTAGTTGCTTTCGATGCCGTGATCACATGTATATTTCAGTATGCCACAAGGAGGCTTCGGTATTATTTGATCCTGGTTCCACTTATTCATATGTATCATCATACTTTGCTCGTTATTTGGATATGCCATGTTATTCTTTAGTTATGCCTGTTCATGTATCTACACCGGTGGGTGATTCTATTATTTTGGACCGTGTGCATCGGTCGTCTGTCATGACTATCGGGGGATTAGAGACGAGATTTGTTCTTTTACTGCTCAACATGGTCAATTTCGACGTGATTTTGGGCATGGATTGGTTTTCAACATGTCACTCTATTCTGGATTGTCACGCTAAGACTGTAACGTTGGTGATGCCGTGATTGCCTAGGGTTGAGTGGAGAGGTTCTCTAGGCTATGTTCCACGTAGAGTGATTACATATTTGAAGGCCCAATGGATGGTTGGGAAGGGATGTCTGACATATTTGGCCTTTGTGAGGGATGTTAGTACTGATGCTCCTACCGCTGAGCCAGTTCCGGTAGCGAGAGACATTCCAGATGTGTTTCGTGCAAACCTACCGGGTATGCCACCCAACACGGACATTGATTTTGGTATTAATCTGGTGCCGGGCACTCAGCCTATATCTATTCCTCCGTATCATATGGCACGATTAGAGTTGAAAGAATTGAAAGAACAATTTCAAGAGCTACTTGATAAGGGATTCATTAGGCCTATATGGCACTAGTAGAGTTGAAGAAGCATGGTACTATGCGTATGTGCATTGATTACAGACAGTTGAACAAAGTTACAATTAAGAACAAGTACCCACTACCGCGCATTGATGACTTATTTTACCAGCTTCATAGTGCTAGAGTGTTCTATAAGATTGATTTGAGGTCTGGGTATCACCAGTTGAAGATTTGAAATTCTGATATTCTGAAGACGGTATCCAAGACCCGCTATGCTCAGTACGAGTTTCTTGTGATGTCTTTTGGGATAACTAATGCCCCAACAACCTTGATGCACCTGATGAACACTGTAATCCAACCATATCTTGATTCTTTTATTATAGTATTCATTGGTGATATACTGACGTACTCACGCATCTAGGTGGATCATGAGCAGCATCTGAGGATTGTACTCCAAACGTTCAGGGGGAAGAAGCTATATGCTAAATTCTCAAAGTGTGATTTTTGGCTTGATTCTATGACGTTCTTGGTGCACGTAGTGTCCAGTGAGGGGATCAAGGTGGATTTGAAGAAGATTGAGGCAGTTCAGAGTTTCCCAGACTGTCTTCAGCTATTGAGATTTGGAGTTTTCTTTGTTTGGCCGGATCTTATCGTTGTATTGTGGAAGGTTTCTCGTCCATCATTGCACCTTTGACCAGATTGACTTAGAAGGGTGATCCATTCAGGTGGTCTAGCGAGTGTGAGGAGAACTTTCAGAAGCTCAGGACTGACTTAACCACAACTCCAATTCTAGTTTTGCCTTCAGCATCAGCTTCATGTACGATTTATTGTGATGCTTCTCGGATTGGTATTGGATGTGTCTTGATGCATGAGGGTATGGTGATTTCTTTGCTTTGCAAAAGCTGAAGCCCTGTGAGAAGAACTACCATGTTCATGATATAGTGTTGGTAGCTATTGTTCACACATTGAAGATTTTGAGGCATTATCTCTACGACGTATCTTGTGAGGTATTTACGGATCATCGGAGTCTACAATAAAAAACTTGAAATAATAATGTTTCGATATTTATCAAAATAAAAAATTCAACACTGGTCCCGCACCCCGGAACCAGCTCAAACTCAAAAATTTCAAACACCCATTCCGACACGAGTTCAACCACACCAATTTCATCCATTTACGACCTTCATTCGACCTTCAAATCCTCAACTTTCATTCTTAAAAAGTTTTTACAAAATCCCCTATTTATCTACTTCAAATTCCCAAATAAATGATAAATACTAAGATAGAATCGTTAATAATGAATAAATCGGAGTCAAAGAAACCTACCCCGATCCAACTCGTAAAAATCCCCTCCAAAATTGCCCAAACCGAGCTCTACAACTCAAAATATGAACAATAAGAATCATTGGATCACACTCAATAAAATTACATAAAGATGCAACCTTTAGCTTTTCTCAACCTCAATCAATACTTCTTCATAAGAAAATAGGTCATTCAAACCATCAAAACAACTAGAATCACTATCTAGCGTATCTTCACAACTCAAAGAATGATTAGAATCACTAAATGTACCAAAGTTAACACTTGAAATACCACTATGCTCATCACAAGAAGAAACAGTGTTAGGATTAGCAATCATACCTTGATGCACTTCTAAGGATTCTATTTTACCTCCTTGAAGAATGAAAGAATTTTCACATTGGTAAGGATGGATTCGGCCACCTCACTTGGGGCTTTGTTTTGTAGACTTCTGTAAATGCCTAATTTTTGCTCTTTCATTTTCCTTTTTTTTTTACTATGTGTGTATGTGTAGTTTTTAGTAGTTGATTGGAGTTTAATTAAAAGGGTAAGGATTGGGCTAAGTTGTATTTTAGCTGAATTGGGACAAATTTAGCCCCAAATCAGTGGCCCAACGTGCCAAACCCAGTCCATTTATGGTTCTGTCTAGCATGAGAACAAAAAACAACGTTATTTTTTTTAAGTATGGTGAGATACAATCTCGTCCGTTCATCTCATGTAGATCCAATTGCTCTCATTCATTCTTTATCCGGGTATATAAAGCCTCAATTACCCAAAAAATTTTCCCATTTTCCCCTTATTTATTCTCTTCTTCCAATCTCTTTTCACTCTCTCCCTTCTCCCTCAAGACCTCACCGTCCACCACCCATCTCCACCGGCCAGAAATTACCAGCACCGGCGAAGCCCCACCAAACCACCCCATTTTTACACAGTTCACTTCATCTCTTCATCCTCTACACCAATCCAAATCACAAATACCCATAATAACTCTCAATCTCACCGAATCTACCCCTAACCCGCAAACCCTAGCCTTCGCCACCTTAAAATTCACCGGCAAAAGCACCACCACTGTTGATCCAGCCACCGTACTGTCCAAGTCGCCCTCCACTACTGCCAGGCCTCAAGTTTTACCATATATTCGAAATATGGACACCCGTTCCCTTAAGGTATGACGCCAAATTCATTGAATTTAGCGCCTGTCGAAGTGAAACGAGCATTTCAAAGTCGGACAACCACTACTCGGTGTTCGATTTAGCCTCGAATGTCCTTGAACTTGGTATAAACTCAAACCTTAATCCTTTCCTCCAAGTTTTTGATTTTCTATTTCCTTGTCATTTGTTTGTAGTTTTGTTATAATTCTGTTCTGTGTTCATTTTAGCTCTCAATCATTAGTTTCTAATTTTTGTTATTGTTTAACTTAATCGATTGCATTAGTTTTTCTCACTGTTAACATGTTTTTGTTTTGCTTTATGTCGTTAAGTCTGAATTAAGAGTTTAATATTTTTGATTTTGCTTTAATTTAAACTATTGAATTCTATTAAGGTCTTCAGTAGTCAATACATGTCTTTGCTTAATCTTTAAGTTTTGGTTCTCTTTGTTGGGTAATGGCTCGATCAGTTAGTTGTTCTAGTTACTCGTTTTTTATTTGTTTTGAGTAAGCGGGTTAGGTGTAATCATGAAGTAGGGAGCATAATAGATTTTCTCTTTACTAGTAGGGTGGCTGAAAATATATTTTTTTTCTTCATGCTTCTGCCACAATAGGTGTCAGGTTGTCACCTCCCCTTTTTTGACAGTCCTTGAGCTGTGTTTTGGCATACAACGTCAGTCCTTTTGGACAGACTTTTAGTGAACCAGAATATGTCCAAAAGGACTTCTATTTTCCTACTTAAGAGGTTAATCTTCCACACTTTAACACACTTTGACACACTAGACATCAGTTTTAACACACTCTAAAGAAAACACAAAACGTGAGAGAATCAGCAGCTGAACATCCAATAGTAAGCTGAAACTTAAGAGTTTTGGAGTGAGTTTTCTGAGGGAAAAGATCACTTTAAAAAATAAAGGTCCTTGAAGCTAGTTTCTGATTGTTTTTTCACTTGAAGTTGTTGAGTTCTAAGGTTTATTCTAGGTTGTTCTGGGTTTATCTCTCTGTTGTTTCCTTGTTGTGTCTACTGCTATTTCTTCCTGTTTTTACTGATATATTGTATTTTAGCTCTTCAGATAACCTACGAATCTCTGTAATATTAGTTTTATCACTAAGAATGATAGACATTGAGTGCCTCAAGCTGGATACATGTTTCTTCAAACTTGTTATGGCCTGATCTGTTATGTGAAAATGACTGTTTGACACATTAGATTGAATCATATTTGTTTTTCTACTGTACATGAATGTTTAAACGGTTACTATGGATGAAAATTTATGCAAAATATTGAAGAGTAATAGTAGCATATTGTTTTCGAGTCCTTAAAGCATATCCTCAAGAAAAGAGTAATCTTTGGTATTCTTTCGTCTCTTTAATTGAATTCCTAAGAGTTGTTCTCATTGGTGCTATTTGTTCTACACAACGGCATGCACCTTCAAAATCTGACCTCTTTGAGTCAAAATTTATCATGAGCTAATGTAGTAGTAATCCAATAGGAAAACCTCTGTTGTAGATAATGTTCAAAAACAAGTGACACAGTATTTTATTAACATTCTGCATGTTAGAAGTTCTTCCTTATAATTAATATCCTTGAAGGAAAGCTTTGTAAGAAAAGGAATTCATGTTTTAGCTTGAAATGTTTGTGTATCACTAGTTTGATATACCAAGTTAAAAGGAAGATTTACTTGAATCATTTGCTACATTAAGCTTAGTCAAATTAGACTTTTTTTTAGTTTCTTTAACTTAGCTTTTTTGGAATAAAGTTATTTTTAGTGAAATTAAAAGTGTCAAAGAAAAGGAAGCTTCTCTCTACTTCAAGTTTGGTACAAAGAATCATATTAGCTAAATTTAAATTTGTTTAGGAAAATTCATATTGTTTCCTTTCTTAAGGTTCTGGACTCAGGTTTTGTTAATCATGTGCAGTAGTAGTTACTTTTTTTCGTCATTTTTGGGGACTTGCGAATTGCTTCGAAGTCGAAGTTAATTAATTGGCTTTGAATATGCTTAAAGATATTATGTAGCGTTTTGTAAACAACCTACTGCCTAAATTCTTTGTCATAGAAATAATTTGTTCATATACTTTTGTATGTATGTTTAGGACACCTCATCTTATATTAGTATGTTATTAATTTTTAACAGCTTTTTATTAGTTATAAAACTATTATTTTTATCTTCAATTATTAGTCATTTGCCAATAGAGGATAGTAATTGGGTTATGAATAAATGCTGGATTTTAGGAAAATGTAAAAGGACAAGGGCTTCAAATGAATAGTCTGTTTTGATGGTAATCAATTAAAGAAGAGAGTTGGGCCAAATAAATTCCAGCAGCCCAACAGCTGCCCATTTTCTTTTAGTAACAAAGTTGGGCCATCTTTAGTGAATCAATTGAGTGACCAGTTCCATTATCCAAAACTCCAAAGCAACCCATTGTTTAAATTGATAAAGGCTGGCCCAAGTTTTAATACTATGATCGTTCACATAATTACTTTTCAATAAAAAATAAATTCCTTTTGTAATTAAAATAACTCAATAATTTAATCACCTCTTAATTAATTAATTAAACGCAAGGCAACTAGTAGACACGGTTTAACTTTTTCAATCGCGGATTCACTTGCGTAGAACGATTGTGACATTTAATAAGTTCTAAAATTAATTTCCTCAAGCAAAAATGTAGTGATTTTCTCAAAAATAAGAGCACTACAAATAATTGACATGATTTCGGATTCGCTTGCGAGGCGCGATTATAAGATATTAATAAATTTCGTCTCGATCACGTATTCGCTTGCCTAGTGATTACGACATCTTATTATTCAAAACATCCTTTAATAATCTTAATAATCAAGCAATAAAAGCGGATATAGGGAATATATGAAAATCAAATAAAATACAGTTTGTCCAAAATTAATTCAAGCCAAGTTGTAATCAATAAAGCGACCGTGCTAGAACCACGGGATTTGGGGAGTGCTTCACCTTCTCCCTGGTCAATAGAATTTATTACCCAGTCTCCTATTTTCGCAGACCAATAATATATAAAGTCAACCTTCCTTTGACTAGGAATTTAAATAAACGGTGACTTGGAACACCAAAAAATAATTCCAAATGGCAACTCTATAAATAAAATAATCCCTATCAGAAAATTGTCACTTTAATTGGGAAAAACTCTTTAACCCACAACAATAGAGGTGTAACAGTACTGGCGATTTTGCTAGGGATAACCACAATACGAGCTTTACATTGACTTTATTTTGCTTTATTAAATTTATTTATACTGTGATTTATTTGGGACCTAATGTGCTACGTCATTACTATTTACTGCTTTGATATTGTTGAACATATATAAACTGTCTTCTCACGCACCACCTCTGAAACTTCTTGAAATTAAAATTGGGCATTTGCTTCACATAGCCCGCTTTTTTTAAGATACCTGAGGTGCTTGTCACCCGATGAAGGATTTTAGTTGCACATATTCTAGGCGAGGAGCACCACCAGCTAAGCTTGAAAGTAATGATATCGGTACGTTGACCCTCCTCAGTTTGAGTTATTCGCTCGAGTAAGCCGGTCTAGATAGCTTCTCCACCAGAAATTAAACATAGAAAAGCAAAACCTCATGCTAGATATCCCTAGTAGGTTTGCGTTATTTGCGTCACGTGCATTTGATTTAGTAGGGCTCGACATTGGGGACATGTTCTGTTTTAGGACAAGTACCTTGTTGAGACAATTATGTACATATTATGTGCTACCTGTTACATTATTTAAGAGCTTGCATGTTGACCGTCTTTAGGATAGATAAATTGATTGAACAGAGAGAAATAAAAAACATGCTCCCGATTTTTGTACAAAAGTCCGTCCTTTTAAAAATTAAAAAAATTAAAAAGCCCGAAGTGGTTTGGTGTGTATGGTGTCCACAAATAATTATTCACGAAAAGAAAATATTGTAAGTTTCATTTTAAATTTTACATCGAATTACGTGGGTCTGATTCACTCTACCCGATTAGATACGTAGGCAACCTCCATCGGGTTCGACCCCTATTTTTCAAAAAAAAAAAGCACAAATAAAACTTTTCAGAAAGAATGAAAAATAGCTATTTTTGTTCACTTTTTACCATTTGCCCTCGTATTCGGCAGTTTTCGCCAAGACAACCATAAGATCTTCCTCGGTAGTGCTAAAGGGCCATTTTTGTAAAAATAGCTTCTTTGTCCATTTTTTCTTTTTATCATTTTTCCCTTCTGTCCGGCCATTTTTGCCGAGACAGCCTTAAACCTCCCACGAAAGTGCCGAAAGGTTATTTTTGTAACATGCCAATTTCATCTGTTTTTGTCTGCTTTTTACTTGTACCTTTGCATTCGGCCATTTCTGCCGAGACAGCCTTAAAATCTTTCTTGGAAGTGCCGAAGGACCATTTTTTAAATAAAAATGGCTACTTTGTGCATTCTTGTTCGCCTTTTACCATTTTGCCCTTCTATCCAGCCATATTTGCCAAAGGCAGCCTTAAACCTTCTTCGGAAGTGCCGAAAGCCTGCCTTTTCTTAAAATAGCCATCTCATCTATTTTGGTTTACCTTATACCATTTTGTCCCTATATATGGTTATTCTTGTCGAGACAGCCTTTAAACCTTCTACGAAAGTACCTAAGGGTTGTTTTCATAAATATAGCCATCTTATCTAGTTTTGTTTGGTCGTATTTGCCAAAATAGCCTTTAAACCTCTCTCGGAAATACTGATTTTTCATAAAAATAGCTAGTTTATTTATTTTTCCTACTTTTTATCATTTTTCCCTATGTTTGGCTGTTTTTGCCGAGACATCCTTTAAGCCTTTCATGAAAGTATCAAATGGCCGTTTTGGTAATAATAGCCATTTTCCCTACTTTTACACCTTTGTGTCCGGTCATTTCAAAGAAATAATAGTAATGAAAAATAAATTGAGTCGAAAATTGGCATATAAAAAAATCGGATGTTGCATATCCATATAGTTTAGGAAAGTCCTGACTCCTTTTTTTCTTATTCTTAGGTTCACCATAAATTCTCAACAAAGAAGCAGTCAGGAAAGGGTAAGGGACGAGACATCTCCTATGCTCTTGATCTGAGATAAGAACCCGAGTAGTCTTTGTAATTGGTAAGGCTAGTTTTGCTTTATGGGAACAGAATCAAGTTTTTAAGCACCTCAATGTCAGGACCAAATTCCTATTATTGGTCGTGATGGTGCCCAATGCCGTCATTACGCAAGTCAACGATAAACTATCCATTTAATTATTCACTTTATTACTTTTAAAATCATGAATTTTTATTTAATAGAGAACACAAAGTATAAAAGGATAAGGTGATATAAGTCATAAAATAAAATACGAGAGTGAAGCATTAATATTAATAGACAAAACCATGAACATCTGATCCATTCATTTCTGCAAGCAGGGAGGAGAATTATCCAAAACCCGGTGAAACAAGTGCACGAGAAATCTAGTACAATATACAAAACCCCCTACAACTATTGTCTAAAATAAAATAGACAGAAATAATAAATACAACAAGAGGAGACTCCGGGGCTGCAGAACGGAGCAAGGAAAGCAGCTCACTACTAGGCCTCGGGATAGTATGGATGCGCGCCTGATCGAATACCAGATGCGTCTGCCTTAGTACTTGCACAATTTATGCAGAAGTGTAGCATGATTACGTAAACAATGTGTCCTTAGTAAATATCTAGTCAAACCCCGAAGAAGTAGTGACGAGGGATTGACATCGACACTTACTAGAGGTCAATATATATAAAGTGTACGAATTTTGAATAGGCATGAAAGGCAACAGTAACGATGGAATAAGAACAATAAATAAGTGATTCTTTAACAAAATAACAGGTTAAAATTCCCCAAATATCACATACCAATTTCAACAAATAAGGGCAGCAAGAAATTATAATTTTTCAAGTCATGAAAGAATATCGAGTATAGTCGAACTCCTAGCGACATCACGCACGAGTTATGCTGTGGTCGTACGGCCCGATCCATAAAAATCGTGTACATGCACTACCAAGGTTGTACGGCCCGATCGATGGTTCCATTTCATTATATATAAATATTGCTAAGGCGTTCGGCCCGTTCTACAGGAACAGGGAACTCTTCGAACTCCAGAACATACGTTTGACTCCAAAATAAGCACGTAAAAGAGCATAAATTTTTTATCAGTAATGAAACATTCCACCAAAACTCAAAGTATCAAGCTCGGTCTAACATAATCTCTCATCAAGTTTCATTTATTAATACAAGTAATTAAACTAATAAGTTGAGTTCAAATAGTACAAGTATTGCATAATAAAGTCCTATGTATACCCAGACATAACATGATTTTAGCTATGTACGGACCCTCGTCACTTCGTGCGTACGTAGCCCCCACAAATGATCAGCAAATAATAATTTAAACAGATATGGG
Organism: Nicotiana obtusifolia; assembly: GCA_002018475.1. Taxonomy (NCBI): domain Eukaryota; kingdom Viridiplantae; phylum Streptophyta; class Magnoliopsida; order Solanales; family Solanaceae; genus Nicotiana; species Nicotiana obtusifolia. The sequence continues at coordinate 208,618 of MCJB01002436.1, read as the reverse complement.
GTTAAGTCCCTCTTACAAGGTTAGGCAAGAGACTTACCTCGTTATCATGTTCCCAGTCCACAAGTCAAACCAATAGCCTCTAATCGGTGCTGAGAAATCCGAAACTAGCCAAAGGTCGTACAAACTAATCAATATATGCTCAAAATTTCATAATTTAACTATTAGAGTAATTACCCAACCCAATTTAGAAAGTTCATAAAATTCACCCTGCACACACGTCCCCGGATTCCAAAACTTTTCGTAAATAACTACAACCCATAATATCACGAACATAAATATATAATTTCTAGTCAATTCCATAATCATTTTTTTGGTCTAATCCATTTTTACTAAAACCTAAGTTTTCAAGAAATTCCAAATTTCCTAAAATTTTTATTTTAAAATATATCCATAATATATGTATTAAACTCAAATTGTGTAGAAAATACTTACCTCAAGATGCTAGGTGAAAATCCCTCTCCGAAAAGCTCCAAAACAGGCCAAGAGAATGTAAAATGAAATAAATGGCCTAAGTCCCGTTTTTAAATTAAAATGTACTCAGGCGTCCCTTCTTTGTGATCGTGAAAAGGGCCTCGCGATCGCAAAGGCCAAAATGCCAAGGCTCTGAATAAGCCCTTCGCAAACACGACCAGGTCCTCACGAATGCGAAGGCCAGGCCAGCCCAAGCTTCACGAGTGCGACCTACCTTTTGCAAAAACGAAGGGCAACGACCCACCGACCCCTAGGCCCTCTCCCCTTCTATGCGAATGCGGACCTTCCAACGCGAACGTGAAGGCCACTAGTCTTAAACCTTGGTGAATGTGAAGAACAAAAATGCCCAGCCCCCAATTCGTTCATCGCGATCGCAGGCCTTATCCGCATTCGCGAAGAAGGAAACCAGAACAACAATTTCTACAGTTTTGAACTTTGCTCCGGGTGGTCCGAAACACACCCGAGCCATACGGGACCCCATTCAAATGCACCAACAAGTCTATAAATATAATACGGACCTGCCCCAAACCTTGGAACACATAAAACAACATCAAAACTAAGAATCGCACCCAAAAACCAAATTAATCAACTTATGAATTTCAAACTTTTTCAGCTAGCTCCGAATGTGACGAACCATACTTAGACAACTCGAAATGTCATCAAATTTTGCGTACAAGTCATAAAACACCATACAAGCCTATTCCTAGGCTCAGAATCACAAACAGACATCGATATCACCAAAGTCTGCTTCAAACCAAATTTAAGAAACTCTAAGACCTTCAAGACGCGAACTTTCAACATTAAGCGCCAAAATGCTCCCGGATCACTTGAAGCTCGATCCGAACACACGCCAAGTATATAATCATCATACAAACATTTTGAAATGATCAAATCCTGGTTCCGAGGTCGTTTACTCAAAATATTGATCAAGTCAAACGTGGCCATCTAGATCACTACTAAGGAACTAAATGCTCTTATTTCAACCCGAACCCTTCCAAAACCAAACCAACCATCCCCCATAGTCATACAACAGTAAAAGTATATACAGGGAGTCTTAATTTAAGGAATGGGGATCTAGAAAGCAAAATGACCGATCGGTCGTTATATTCTCCACCTCTTAAACAAATGTTCATCCTTGAACGGATCTAGAATCATATCTCAAGTGCTGAATAAGTGTGGATATCTGCTCTGCATGTCCTGCTCGATCTAATAAGTCGCCTCCTCGACTGATTGACCCCCTTTAGTAGTTGAGAAAAATTACTTTCATAGTAGTTGCATTAGGAGTGAAAATGTATTCCGAGTTCGTTGTTGACGGCCTAGTTGTGGTGAGGTACGCCTTTGTGAGCCTCTAGCACCCCCTTGTAGGAAGACTTTTGAACGAATACTTCAACCGCTGCTAAGGTAATCTCTATTCGAGTAATCCAATTCCTATTCTAGTAATTACATCTCTACTTTTGTATTTTACCAGTACGATTCATGGTACTGCACTCACCCCCTGGGCCTCAAATAGCGAACCAGCCTGTAAACAATAGTAACTGGCTCCTCCTCATGATCCAAGCTCTCATCTAGATGAACTGTACTGTAATCTAACTCGGCGACCTATCAGTATGGTACTTTCGGAGCATATACACATGGAAAACCGGATAAACTCCTGATAGGCCAGAGGTAAAGAAAGCTCGTAAGAAACCTCCCCAACTCGCCTCAACACCTCAAATGGGCCAATAAACCTCGGACTCAGCTTGCCCTTCTTTCTGAACCTCATGATGCTCTTCATCGGCGAGACTTTCAAGAGAACTTTCTTGCCCACCATAAATGATAAATCACGTGCTTTCTGGTCCGTGTAACTCTTTTGTCTGGACTATGTTGTGTGAAATCTCTCCTGAATCAACTTTACCTTATCCAAGGCATCCTTTACCAAATCAGTACCATATAATCTTGCCTCGCTGAGCTCGAACCAACCGATGGGGGAACGACACCACCGATCATATAAAGCCTTAAATGGAGCCATCTCAATGCGAGATTGATAACCATTGTTATAAGAACACTTGGTCAATGGTAAGAATCGATCCAACTGCCCTACGAAGTCAATCACACACACTCTGAGCATGTCCTCCAAAATCTAAACTGTCTGTTCTAACTGCCCATCGATCTACAGATGAAAGGCTGTGTTGAGCTATACCCGAGTACCCAACTCACTTTGTACAGTTCTCCAAGGAATGCAAAGTGAACTGAGGGCCTCTTTCTGAAATGATGGAGATAGGTACACCATGCAATCAGACGATCTCCTAGATATAAATCTGGGCCAACCTCTCTGAAGAGTACATAATCACAACCGGAATAAAGTGTGCCGACTTGATCAGGCGATCCCAGAGCAAGGGCCAGAAATATCCATAAGGAATGCATTTTATTGGGAGGTTGAGATTCGAAACAGAGTCGGGATGGCTACGGAAGACATGAAAAGAGATTATGAATCTACCTTTGGAGTTCTATAGGAAGAGCTCTTCATCATTAAAGTGGACAGGGATCAGTAGTATGATACTTTTGAGGAATAGAAAGCTCAATGGGCATGAGAGAAGCAAGCACTCAAAGCCTAAGTTAGGCAGAAAAACATAGTCACTACCACTCAGCAACAAAAAGAAAAAGAAACCCAATTCAGGGTAGTTTGTGATCATGACCGTAGAAGTTTTGCTCCATTAATCTAAGTTCTAAGCTATCATTTAGAGGGAGTTGAGCCAAGTGAGGAGCGCCAGATTGCCAAGTTTGATATAGAAAGACATCACTACCCAAAGGTGATCGATCAGTTAGAGGTGGAGTCACTAGAAGTTTGGCGCCAAAGAGATATGCCCTTGGAGCGCGAGCATGATGCGCTAGATCTAACCAAAACTCGTGGACAGCAAAATCAAGAGTTGAGTTTGGCTCAGGAGCACATTAAGGGAAAGATCCTCGAGATAGCAACGTATACCTCCCGAGCATACTGGAGTTGCAAAAGAATGATGCCTGAGCGATTTGCATAAGTATCATTACACGTCGCCCGTCACATATTTGCAGATTTAGAGAGAATATACCACAATGTTGGGGTGAGCCACAGGAATAAGAACCCTGACTATAGTGATGCCGGTGGATTCTCCTATAGAGATCTGAATCTGCTTTTTGCTAGCAGTCCACTTTGATTTTTCCTTTATTGTCTTTATATCTGTAAGAGTCTTTTGGTGTTTTGAGTCTTGTTGTTTTGATTTTTGTAAAAACATTCTGTTTGAATCGAGTCCGGTCTTGTTTAGATGGTCATGTCCCTAAACCACGTAATGATCTGATTCATGCGGCGACATGATAAGTAGGAAACTCCCAAAGGGTTTGATCGAAATATTCTTCAACGACTCTACAATGAGGGATCAAAATGAGGCAAGTGAAAAGAAAAGCAAAAAGGGAGAGAGAGATAGAGAGATAGAGAGAGAGAGAGAGAGAGAGAGAAAGAGAGAGAGAGAGAGAGAAGAAAATTAGAGCGTCAATAAGCAATAACCTTATAAGCCTGAATAAAACATGAATCCTTCTAAAAGCATGTTAGAGGCGGTGATAATGTTAAGAGCATGACATATTATGTGGGATTCATATATGTAAAATGCTTTAACCTAACACGTTTGTTGTCTTTTGTATAGTAAGATTAAGATGGTTGGTTTCTGGTGAAACTGGAAACATATCATTACTTCACCAGATCTAAGGGAAAGGTACAGATGGCTAATAGTGATTAAATCGAGTTGGTCAGTGATGACTCCCAGGGTCAGTCAGTTGAGCAAGAGTTAGAGGAAGTAAAAAGATTGACACAACAACTGTCTGATATGTATCAGGCTTGGGTCTCCGGTCAACCTCCGCCTTAGGGTCCCTCAGAGGGAACTTCCACCGTAAGCCTGGCTACTCAACCGCCGCTCCCCATAATGAGTGATCACATTCTACCACCAGGGTATGTGCCAAACTACGGCTTCACTTTCGTCCCTGGTACCTCTATTCTATCACCAGGGTATGTGCCAAACTACGGCTTCACTTTCGTCCCTGGTACCTCTAATATGCGACCTCCTACCGCACCGATTAGGAATACCCCTCTGGTCGTGTCTGGTGCGTTGGTGTATACAATCCCGCCATCACCTCCTATGACGAGGCCAAATAATGAACCGTTGTCTCATGCTTATGATGAACAATACTACTCTCCAAATATGGTTTTCAAGGTCTCGTCTCCATACAATCAAACTCCTCAATACGAGCCACCTGTAGAAACTGAAAAGGCTATCAAGATGGCCAAAAAAATGAAAAGTCTTAAGCAGAACATAAAGAACATACAAAGATTTAGTAGTCAAAAAAGTGTCTCATTCAATGATCTGTGCATGTTCTCCTAGAATTTGAGAAGCATGATGGGCACGATGACCCTATCGTCCACTTGAAGAGGTACTGTAACTAACTGAGGGGCGCCGGAGGAAAAGAAGAGTTGCTGATGGCCTATTTCGGGAAGAGTCTTGTGGGAGTAGCCTCTAAATGGTTCATTAACCAAGATATCTCTCACTGGCATGTTTGGGACGACATGGCCCAGGGCCTTCATCAAACAATTTCAGTATAATATTGATATTGTGCCAGATAGCAATTCCTTGTCCAATATAAAGAAAAAGTCGACTGAAAGCTTTAGAGAATATTCCATCAAGTTGAGGGAGTAAACGGCTAAAGTTAATCCACCCATGAATATTCCATCTAGAGGATCAAGAGCTTGACTACTTTCAGAACATGATGTCTTCAATGGATAGACCTTTCGCAGAAACGATCAAGATTGGGGAAATGGTCAAAAACGACATCAAGACTGGCAGAATCAGGTTGCTCGAAAAGCCACCACCCAAGCAATCCAAAATGGCTCGGGAAGTTTGGCAAATAGAAAGAAGAGAGATTAAGGGTCCATGATGACTTCGGGATCCAGAGAAGTTCAAAGAGGGGCAACGCACCCTTATATGTAAGTTTAATATAGTAGTCCAGCTACCCTCAACATTATTTCCCACCAATTCCTAAATACTCTGTAGGCCCACCACAATATGCAATGTTTAATGCCCAATCATATGCCCGGCCTCCCAATCAATAGGTAGGAGCACCAGCTCAAAGGATCCCTCGACCTCAGCAGCAAAATTTTTGGGCACCCTAAAATGCTCGTCCTAGGCACGATTATGTATGAGAACAGAGGCTGGTGGAAAAATTCACTCCATTAGCTGAATCATACCCTAGTCTGTTCTAGAAGTTGAAAAAGTTAAAACAGATGGGCATGATTGGACTCATCGTACCCCACCATATACATCCTAATTCACATGAATTTCAAGCTAATTCTAGATGTAAGTATCATTCAGGTGCCCCGGGGCATAGCACTGATGATTTTTGGACTCTATAAAGAACCATAGAAGACTCATCGCTAAAAAAATGATTGTGGTAACAAATGGCAGGGACCCTCCCAATGTGACAAACAACCCAATGTCAGCGCATGATGATGTTTATTTTATGGGAATGATTGGCCGAGATCAAGAATGCAAGCCAATTGGACGAGTAGAAATGACAGTGGGAAAGATTCAAGGAGGAACCGAACAGGACTTAGGTCCAAGTTGGGATACGCCATTGGTTGTGAAAGGCGCCCCGAGCTCAAAGAAAGTAACTTTATTTGTTCCCAAGGTCTCGAGGTTGGAAGTCCTTGGAGGCCACCCCCTCACAAGGTAGAATCAAGGTAGTACAAAGGGTATAATAGAGCCTATCATAATCAAGCACGTCGTACAACCTCGTGTGACAAATACAAAAGCCATTCCTTGGAACTAAAAACAAAATTGAAGCGACCTATAACGGCAAAGAAATTATATAGAAGTAGGGGAAACTGGAGGTTTGACTCGATCAGGGAGGTGTTACTCTCTAGAGGAGTTGAGGAATGCCAAGCAAATTAGAGAAGGCCAAATGCCAATAAAAAAACCAGTCATTGAAGAAGAGGCGAAGAAGTTTCTGAAAAAGATGAAAGTTCAGGATTACTCAATCATTGACCCACTGTGAAAGACTCCTACCCAATCAACATCATGAGCAAGGCATATGTCTCAGAGAAGACCAAGGTGAACCACTTAGAGAAGATAGCCAACAGATTCTACAAGGTGAACAGAATAACCTTTACTGACGATAAACTGCCCGAGGAAGGACCCGGGCACAATAGAGCTTTGCACCTAACTGTAAATGTGAGAGGAACTATGTAAAGCGAGTCATGGTTGATGGAGGCTCGAGTATAGATGTTTCACTCTATCTACCTCGCAAAGCATGAAAACCAATATAGATAGAATCTGACCCAGCAATGTTTGCATCCGTGCTTTTGATTGCACAAGGAGAGATACAATTGGGGAGATCAACCTAACCACGAAAATTAGGCCAGTTGATTTCGAAATTTTCTGTCAAGTATAGGACATGGAAACCTCTTATAACTTTCTTCTTGGACGACCATGGATCTATATGGCCCGAGCTGTGCCATCTACCTTGCATCAGATTCTCAAGTTCGAACATGACAAACAAGAAAGTATTGTTCATGGAGAAGACAAGTCATCCATTTATAAAGACCCGTTAATCCCGTGTATTGAGGTCAAGGAAGGGTGTGAGTCCATTTTCTATCAGGCTTTCAAAGTGCTTGATGTGGACCATGTTGAGGAAGAAAAGCACATTCTGCATCCTCGTCTTTTCGCCACATCTGTAATGGTGGCTGCACTTATGCTAAGAGAGGGTTATGAGCCAAGAAAAGGCTTGGTGCATCATTGCAAGGAATTTCGGAACCTATTTCTCCCTTTAGTAACAAGGGTACTTTTGGCTTAGGCTTTAGGCCAACACAAGCAGATGAAGACAAAGTCAAGCACCACAAAAAGAATGGGTGGGTATTGCAGAGACCGATCCTTCAAATATTTACACTTTCGTCAAGCCACAACTCCAAGAGGGTCAAAATTCCTCAGTGCAGGAAAACATTGATGAAATTTTCCATGGCCTTAGCAAGATCTTTTCTAAAGTGAATATGATCTAGACTGGTGAAGGAACTAGTCGTGCCGATACGCAACTAATTGGCCCAGACACCATGGTCAACAAATAGGAAGCAACTTATCTCCCCACAAAGAATGAGTCTTGGTAGTTTGGTTTTGCAGTTTCTTTTTGTATTTGGGTTACTTTCAGGGTTTTAATCCAAACATCTCAGTATTATTGTTTTGTTTTGATGTTAACCCTGCTATCCTTTAAAATCAATAAAATGTAGTTCAGTTCCGTATTAAGCTCTATATTGTTTCCTTTTTCTAATTCCTATCATTTTGTTTCCATTTCAGTTTTATTGTTTTCGGCTTTAATAACATGACATTCATGCGGAATTCATGCCCAGATCTTAAAAAGCCGTCTAATTTCGAAATAATGCATCAAGCGTTTGAATATGATGAAGATGAGGCTGTTGAAGAAATAAAAAGAGAATTGGAATAAATTTGAAAACAAGCCTAAGTCCAACCTCAATGAAATATAGCCAATTAACATCGAAAGTTATAAAGAAGTCAGAGAAACAAAGATAAGCATTCACACTAAACAAAAAACTAGAGATGCCTTGATTCAAATTTTATTTGAATATAAAGATGTGTTCGCTTGGTCTTATGATGATATTCGGGTTTAAGTGCAGAACTAGTGGTTCATAAGCTTCCCACAATCCTGATTTTTCATCAGTCCAACAAAATCAATGTAAATTTAAAACAGACATGAATGATAAAATCATAGAGGAATTATAAAGTAATTGAGCGCTAACGTGGTCAGAGCCGTCTGATACACCACTTGGGTGGCAAATGTTGTGTCTATCCGAAGACGGACAGAAAAACAAAGTCTGTGTTGACTAAAGAGACTTGAACAAAGTGAGTCCAAAGGATAATTTTCCTTTATCGAACATCCACATACTCGTAGATAATTGCGCTAAGCACGAGATAAAATCTTTCGTGGATTGCTATATTGGGTACCACCATATTCTAATGGATGAGGATGATGCAGGAAAAGACCACCTTCACCATTCCATGGGGGACGTATTGTAATAGGGTCATGCCATTCGGTTTGTAGAATGCAGGAACAACTTACATGAGGGCCGTGATCACTATTTTTTATGACATGATGAAAAAAGAGATTGAAGTATATGTCGATGATGTCATCATAAGCTCAAAGACATAGGCTGATCATGTGCATGATTAAAGTTCTTTGAACAGCTGCGAAGGTATGACCTTAAGCTCAATCCAGCCAAGTGTGCATTTTGTGTTCCGTCTAGGAAACTCCTCGATTTTATAGTCAGCCGGAGTAGCATCGAATCTGATCCATCGAAGATAAAGTACATTCAAGATCTTCCACCCCTCAAGAACAAAATTGAAGTTATGAGTTTGATCAGGAGGTTGAACAACATCAGTAGGCTCATTGCTCAGCTCACAACCACGTTTGAGCCCATCTTCAAGTTGCTAAAAAATGATGTTGCTATCAAGTAGATGGACGGTTGCCAAAAAGCATTTGACAAGAACAACGACTATCTGTCAAAACCCCCTATGCCGGTCCCACCCGAACCTGGTAGGCCTTTGTATTTATATCTATAGGTGATGGATAATTTTTTAGATGCGTTTTGGGTCAAAATGATACGACAGGCAAAAAGGAACAGGTGATCTATTACTTGAGCAAGAAGCTCACCAATTATGACGTTAAGTATACCCTTTCGGAGAGGACGTGATGCGCCCTGACTTTGGTCGCTCAAAAGCTAAGGCACTATCTTTTGGCCTACACTACTTACCTCATATCCAGAATGGTTCCTTTGAAAAACATCTTTCGAAAATTGATGCCCAATGGTAAGCTCGCAAAATAGAAAATTTTGCTCACAGAGTTTGGAGTTGTTTATGTTACCCGTACTAAAATGAAGGCATGAGATTTGGCAGATCATTTGGCAAAGAGTCCGGTCGATGATGATTAGGAGCAACTAAGCACATACTTCCCATATGAAGAGGTCAATTGAAGGAGGAAGTAGTTCCGGACGACAGCCATGCCTGGAAAATATATTTTAATGGGGCAGCCAATATCAAAGGAGTTGGGATCGGGGCAATCCTCTTCCTACCTATTGGACAACTTACCATACAACGACACAACTTTACTTCTTCTATACCAATAATACAGCAGAATACGGGGTTCGTATCATGGATCTAAAAAAGGCCCTTGATTTGGATGTGCATGAACTATTGGTTATGCGAGATTCCGACTTGCTTATCCGACAAGTGCAAGGAAAATGGGAGACTCAAGACATCAAGATTATTCCAATTAGACAATGTGTGAAAGACCTAAGAAAATGATTCAAGTCCATCGAGTTTAGGTACGTTCCCATGTTTCACAACGAGATAGCCGATGCCTTGGCTACCTTAGCTTCGATGCTCCCTTATCCAGGCAACACTCATATTGATCCACTAGAAATCAAAATTGGGAACTAAGACGGTTACTACAATACAATTAAGGCAGAATAAGGTGGTGAACCATGGTATCTTAACATAAAACGATTCTTGAAAACAAGGGAATATTTGAAGCATGCCAAGGTAGATTAAAAAAAAAAGAACTATAAGGAGGCTCGCCAGTGGTTTCTTCTTGATGGGGAAATTCTGTACAATTAGACCCCCAAATATGAATTTTTTGAGATGCATAGATTGCATAGAAGCTGAACGGATCATGCGTGATGTGCATTCGGGGGTATGTGGACCTCACATGAATGGATACATCCTGTCGAAGAAGATTCTTCGGGCGTGACACTATAGGCTTACTATGGAGCAAGATTGCTTTTGTTTTGTTTGCAAGTGTCACCAATCCGTCGGAGTTGCACCCCATGTCCTATCCTTGGCCTTTCGTTGCTTGGAAAATAGATGTTATTGGGCCAATCGAGACAAAGACTTCAAATGGGCATAGATTCATTTTGGTCGCCATTGATTACTTCACAAAGTAGATGGAGGCCGTGACTTTCAAAACAGTCACCAAGAAAGCAGTGGTAGACTTTGTTCATTACAACATCACCTGTCACTTTGGTATCCCAAGGACCATTTTCATTGACAATGCAACCGATCAAAATAGTCATCTGATGAAGGAGGTATGCGAGCAACTTAAAAATTGTTCATCGGCATTCTACCCCATACCGACCAAAAGTCAATGTAGTCGTTGAAGCGGCAAAGAAGAACATCAAGAAGATTCTCAAGAAGCTGATCCAAGGGTCCAGGCAATGGCACGAAAAGTTGCCTTTTGCTCTTTTGGGATACCGCACGACTTCTCGCACATCTATTGGTGAAACTTCTTCTCTGTTGGTATATGGAACTAAAGTTATAATACCAGCTGAAGTCAAAATTCCCTCTCTCTAAATCATTTTAGAATCGGATATTGAAGACACTGAATGGGTCAAGACCCGATTGGAAAAACTAATGTTGATTGATGAAAAACGATTACCGGCAATATGGTTTGGCCTATTATACCAACAACGAATGGCATTTACTTACAACAATAAAGTGCGCCCAAGACACTTTGAGGTAGGTCAACACGTTTTGAAATGCATCCTTCAAATCGAGACGATGAAGGCTATCATTGCTCACTATCCAAAATAAGGGTCATCCTTTTGTTAACCCTTTTGAGTTATATTTGTCTTTTTTGTTTTTTCCTCTTTTAGGAACCTGTGTACATGTAAAAAAAATATCAAACAACAAAACCTCTGATTCAGTGAACTACGTTCGACCTGATTCTGAAAGGATACATAGGCAGCCCTGCCCTGGGTTCGGTCCCATCACAACAAAAGATCCATATCCCCAATACTCCAAAACTGGGGCAGAAGTTTGTTTTTTTACGATCTTTCTGTTAAAATGGTTCCAAAAGTTGTAAATCAGTTCAAGGTTCTTTTTCGCTTTTTCCGTTAAGACCTTCTGATCGGTCTTTTAGAATGTTGAAGTCATCATACCAAGGGCGTTGGACAACCTGTAGCATGCAGTATCTTAGTCAAAGGCGGAGAAGAAAAAAAGAAAGAGAAAGAAAAAAAAAGAAAAAAGATTAAGCGAATCTATTGGTGAAAACCCGTTCACCGTAAGGCGAAAGTGAGTAGAGAAATGAGAGAATCTTATTGGTGAAACCCATATGGGCACCATAAGGCAACGGTGAGTAGAGAAATGAGAGAGGACAGTTAGCGAAAACCCGCAAAGGGCGCTATTGACCGAATGAGGGTCTTCGATTCTCCGGCATGAGCACAACCAAGACAGTTTGAAGATGAACATTTGAGATAGATCTTGAGAATTAGATAGCTCAGATGGATCAGGCATCTAGTCCAAAATGCATGTCATGATTCATTGAAGTCAGCACATACATCCAGATAAGTCTCTTTATTCCTCTCCCCAAAAGGGACACCCTTTGTTTAAACAAAATTCCTTTTCACTTTCAATTGCTCTTATGTTTTCTCCCATAATCATTCTTTGAGTCCCTTTGGGTCAAAATTTTGCATCAAAACAAAGCAAAGAAATGGCTGCAAAACTGGCTACAGTTTCTAAAATGTACAGAGCACAAGGGCTTGGGGCATACGCGGCATTGACAAAGGCATGAATCCATATGTGATCACCTCTAATATGCCGAACAAAGTGTTTTAAAGAAATCAAAAAGGTCGCTAAGCAAAACTTGATTCATGGGCAAAGCCGATAGAACCACATACACAAACTAGTACAGGGTGCAAGACAACTAAAGTTTGATTTTTAAAGAAAATTTTATTATTGATAAAGGGTCAGTGGTACAATGGACAGCCGAGTATGAAACAGTTGAGGGCAACAATGGAAAGCTAAAGTCTCCAAAATTCAATATAGAGTATCCAAGAAACTCATTGAAATAATCAGTTCTTCTTCAGCAAGGTGGCCACGAATTCAAACTAAGCAGGGCATCAAGGCCACAAACAGACCACCACTTTGAAAACTCTCAAATTTCTTTGTTTGAAGCAAGAACAAAGTAGTGTAGAATGGCGATTCTCAAAGGACGTATATCACTAAAGGTAAGTTCCTCAAAATCTCCATTTTCTTTTGTTTTCAACATGCATCACTATTGTTCATACCTCCTATTTTCGTAGCTTAACTCGGGTGGAACCGTTTTTCGCCAAGTGGGATCCAGCTTATATTTTTGGGTAGAAGTACTCTTCGCTCAGCCCATTTTCGTGGACAAACTCAGGTAGAACCTTTTCACTTTATTAATAATAAAGGACACCAACCCCTGGTTACAGTACATTTCAGTAATGCAGGGTACCAACCCCTGGTTACTTTTCTTCCTAGTGATACAGGGCGACTGGTTACATTACATTTCAATGATATAGGGTGCTAACCTTTGATTACATTCATTCCTAGTGATAAAGGGCGCTAACCCCTGGTTATATTACATTTCAGTAATATAGGGTACCAACTCCTGGTTACATTCCATCCTAGTGATACAGGATGCCAACCCCTAGTTACATTCATTCTCACTGATACAGGGTGCCAACCCCTGGTTATATTTCCTTTCAGTAATATAGGGTACCAACCCCTGGTTACATTCCTTCTTAGTGATAAGGGCGCCAATCCCTAGTTATATTTTCTTTCGGTAACACATGGTGCCAACCCCTGGTTACATTCCTTCGTAGTGATAAAGGGCACTAACTTTTGGTTACATTCCTTTTCAGTAATACAGGTTGCCAACCCCTGGTTACATTCCATTTTTTAGTAATATAGGGCGCCACCCCTTGGTTACGTTGCCTCTCAATAATACAGATTGCCAACCCCTAGTTACATTCCCTTTCAGTGATATAGGGTGTCAACCCATGTTTATATTCCCTCCTTTTGATACAGGGCATCATCCCTTGGTTACGTTTCCTTTCAGTAATACAAGATATCATCCCCTAGTTACGTTTCCTTTCGATAACACAGGGTACCAACCCCTGGTTACATTCCTTTAAATAATATAGGGTACAATTCTCTAATTGCTTTCTCTTTGGTCAACCTAGGGTACCACCCCCTAGTTGCATATCCTCGTGGTAACATAGGGTATACAATCTTGTTACAAATTTTGTCTCTCTTAGCTAGTTTACACTACCCCTAAACCGCAAACCCTAGCCGACGCCACCTTAAAATTTGCGAGTTTTGAACCTTCTACACCCACAAAAACAAGATAAATGGATATCCTTTCCTACCAATTTCAACCCCAAAAGCACCACCACTGCCGATCCGACCACCCCACTGTCCAAGCCACCCTCTGAATTATGTGTTTAGTATTTCTGATTTTGCTTTACTTTAAACTATTGAGCTCTATTAAGTTCTTCACTTGTCAATACATGTCTTTTCTTAATCTTTAGGTTCTGATTGTCCTAGTTGATTAATGGTGCGATCATTTAGTTGCTCTAGTTACTTAATTTTTATTTGTTTTGAGTATGTGGGTTAGTACTGATGTAATAAAATATAAAGGATAGATGGGTGTAATCATTAAGTAGGGTGCATAATAGGTTTGCTTTTTACAAGTAGATTGGTTGAAAATATATTTTTTTCGTGCTTCTGCCACAGTAGGTTTCAGGCTATTACCTCCACTTTTTTACACTCATTGACCAGTGTTTTGGCAACAAAGTTAGTCCTTTTAGACAGACTTTTTGTGAACCAACATTTGTCCAAAAGGACTTGTATTTTCCTACTTAAGGGATCAATCTATCATACTTTAACACACACTTTAACATACTAGACATCAGTTTTAACACACTCTAAAAAAAAACACAAAACTTGAGAGAAAAATCAGCAGCTTGACATCCAATAGAAAGCTGAAACTTAAGAGTTTTTGAGTGAGTTTTCTGAGACAAAGAACACGTTAAAAAATAAAGGTCCTTGAAGCTAGTTTCTGGTTATTTTTCACTAGAGTTCTAAGGTTTATTTTGGGTTGTTAATGGTTCATCTTACTGTTGTTTCCTTATTGTTTCTACTGTTATTTATGCTCATTTTCACTGCTATATTGTATCTTAGCTCTTTAGTAACCTACTTGTCATGACCCAAAACCCACTATTGGTCATGATGGCACCTAACGTAGCCGTTAGGCAAGCTAATGGTGAATTATCACATTAATTATTCATTTCATTACATTCGAAAACATAAACTTTATTAAGTAAAGAAATTGACACCTTTAAACTTATGGGTACATACATAATTAGTAAGGAATAAAATAAAAGGTGAGAATAATATGCAAATCTGTAAACAGCAACTAGAATATCCCAAAATCCGGCGTCTCAAGTGCATGAACATTTACTAAGGAGTACAATAATAAAACAACAGCTGTCTGGAACATAAATTAGATAGGGTAAAGAATATCAAATAAGATGGAGACTCTGTGGACTGCGATACGTAGCCTGGAATGCAGCTCACCATAAAGTCTCCTCGGCAGTTGCGTCTACACGCCAAGATAACCACCACATGAACCTGTCAGATCCTGCATAGTTACTGCATAAGTGTAGCATGAGTACGTAAATCAATGCATACCCAGATTATCTAACCTAACCCCAGAGAAGCAGTAACGAAGGGTCAGCATCGATACTTACTAGTGGTCCAATAAATCAGTATGATAAATCATAAACAGATATGAAGCACAATAATAACAACATTTCTTTTGGCGATATAAATCTCTCAAATCTCATATATTATCTCGACAAATAAGAAATATCGAATGCAATCTCAAACGAATAAGGAATACCATATAAATGCCAGGCCTCAATAGAAGGGGGATCTCATGAATATCTGGATTGCTAGCGGTACCACACACGATTATGGCGAGGTCGTACAGATCGATCCAAACTGGTGTGTACACTGCCGAGGGTCGACTGACGCGAACCAGAGATGTATCTCAATATATTGTCAAGGCATTCGGCCCGATCCACATGAAAGGAAGAAACTTATCTAATTACGAGTCACGTGCTTACAACATATGTGTAGGAGTATAAAGTAAACATGATTTTTACTGTTTATCAAATATCTCGCCAAACAACTCAAGGTGATAAATCTTGGCCTAATATATTCCCAAATCAATTTTAATTTAAATTCACTTGATTAACCTAGGAAAATGAGTTTAAATAATTTAAATATTACATGATAAAGTCCCATGTCTACCTGGACATAAATATGCTTTTAGCCACGTACGGACTCTCATCACCTCGTGCGTATGTAGCACCCACAACTAGAAGAACATAACCATTTTAATACCTAAAGGGTAGTTTTCCCCTCACAAAGTTAGGCAGGAGACTTACCTCGCTCCGAAGTTCTAATAACCGGCTTCAATGCCTCTCTAACTCCTCAATTCAAACCAAACCATCTGAAACTAGTCAAACAACATGTGAATCAATCAAAATATACTCCAATGCTTATAATTTAATATTTTATAAAAATCCTCAACTCCACTCGAAAAGTCAACAAAGTAAACCCTCGAGCTCACGTGCTCGGATTCTGAAAATTCTTAAAGATAATCATTACCCATAACACCAGGAACTCAAATATATAATTTATTCTCAATTCCATGTCCAATTTCGTAATCAAAATCCAAAAGGTCAATTATAGGTTTTTTTTTTCAAAACTTTCACAATTTCTACAAATTTTCATGTATTAATCCATATATAACTTCACTTACAACAAGTGGAAATCACTTTCCTTGCGTTGCTTGATAAAAATCTCCTCAAAATAACTTCCCAAATTCGGCCACCCAAGTGAAAATGAGAGAAAAGTGAGCCAACTCTCGATTTAAAAAGGACTCTGCCCAGACGACCCTTCTTCGTGAACGCGGGAAAGCCTTCGCGATCGCGAAGACCAAACTCCCCAGCTTCCAAACATCTCCCTTCGGGAATGCGATGCAGCGGTCATGAATGCAATGACCAACTCCTCCGCCCCAACGCGAACGCGACGCCAGGCTCACGAACGCGTAGGACAAATTCCGAGTGCCACTTCCTACCTGCCTGTCTACGAGATCGCGTAATAATCCTCGCGATTGCAAAGGACTGCCTCCTCCTAAACTTTGTGAACGCAGCACTTTCTTCGTGATCGCGTAGAAGGACGCACCAGATCTCAGAAATAGCAATCCAAACATGGCGAAATGTCATGTAGCGCATTTGAAACACACCCGAGGCCCTTGGGACCTCGTCCTATCATACCAACCAATCCTAAAACCTGATGCAAACTTGCTCGAGGCATCAAATCACACCAAACAACATCCAAACTACGAATCAACGATCAAAACCCTTTTTTAAACTTTCAAACTTCGCCGAATGCGTTCAAATTATACTTAAACATTTCGGAATGACGCTAAACTTTACATGCAAGTCCAAATCACGGTACGAACCTATTCCAAGGCTCGGAATCCCAAAGGGACATCAATAACATCAAATTTCACTTCAAATCAATCTTACGAAATTATAGAACCTTCAAAATGCCAACTATACACAATAAGCGCCGAAATACTTTCGAACCACCCGATACTCAAACCGAACGTACACCCAAGTCCGAAATAATCATACGAACCTATTGGAAGCATCAAATCTCGATTTCTAGTTCGTTTACTCAAAATTCAAACCTTGGTAAACTCTTCCAACTTAATGCTTCCGAATTGAGAATTTTCCACTTGAATCGACTCCGAACTTCCCGAAATTCTATTCCGACTACGCGTATGTCACGACCCAAACCGAAGGGCCGTGACGGGCACCTGGTGCCTAAATTAACCGAGTACGAACATAACGTATCTTTCTTATCATACTATCATGGGTAAATGAGCCGGAAAGGTCGTCATGAGATAACCAAAATTAAACATAAGAGTACTCGACATAGGACGACCCAACATGGAATACAGATATTCATGTGACATATGGACCTATAAGGCCGACATGATCATTTGTACACTTAAAACATAGGCCGACAAGGCCATGAAATCATCCATATACATGACATACGTCTACAACCCTCTAAGAGTACATATACATCATAAAGGCTGGGACAGGGCACCGCCATACACATGTATACATGTCCAAAGCATACTGACCAAATAGGTAACTCCGGAGCAAATAGAGTGCACCAACACCTTCCACTAAGCTGATAGCCTACTAGGAGAATAGTCAACCTGTCTATCGGGACTTGCGGGCATGAAACACAATGTCCCCAGGAAAAAGGGACGTCAGTACGAATAAAGTACCAAGTATGTAAGGCATGAAAGAAGTATATAAAAGACATGAAAGAAACATGGAGTAAAGAACTCAACATGTAAGTCTTAATAGCTCTATGAATCATGAACATTTATAATGTCATGCATATATAAATGTCACAGCATGCATAGGTATATGCATACATAACACCATCAAGCCTCTAAAGGCATCCCATCATATCATCTTAGCCTTTGTGGGCGAAATCATCAACGTATATCAGCTGATCAGGTGGTGGTGCGTATATAACGCCATAACCTTTCCCCATACCCCATATACATATAATATATGCGTATATAATGGTACTTGGTCATGGGTCAACATACATGTATAAATGAATGCAATGCATAAGAAGTAAGTCAATAAGATCTCTCGGGATGTCATAACATCAATATGCCTTTGGTTAATATCACGAAATAAACTTTATTACTTATGTATTTTCTGAGACCCATGAACAGACGATACAATAATAGGACATATGGGGAATCAAGAACATAGGCAACCCTAGTACTTCTAAGACTAAAAGCATTTGTGAAAGCATTTCTCCACGCCCTTTATCCTTCCAAACTCCATAAGTCAGCAGCGCAATAGGCCAACATGAGTGGACTACAAAACAGTCCACTAAAAGTAGAATAAATCAAACTCACCACTTCCGATCACTGTTCCGTTTGTTCTAACTATTAATAACGAATTTATCAACCTTCCTTGATATTTTAAAGCTTAAATACAAAAAGTAGGCATTTTATGAAAAATGAAGAGGAAGACTACTTAAAACCAATTTATATCAACTTTTGAAAACTCAAAGTGGTGCTAGCTTGGCACCCTAGAATTGGCCCTTCTTCAGATGCTCATATCTTTTTATTCAGACATCGTATGAACAAACGGTTAAGAGCGTTGAAAACTAAATTCCAAGACCTTTAGTTTGGTATGTAATATGTCCCAAAAGTCCTTATATAACACAGGAAATGTGTTGCTCAAAAAACTTCGTTACAAAGCAAATTCTTAATTGGTTTTTCCGCCACTTAAATCCGATTTTACCTAACATTATATTTTAATCCAAACATCATACATAGTCATATTCTGACTTTACGCTCATTTAAATCATGATTAACAAGTCTTATATTCATTATATGTCACCTTGGGACGCACAGGGTGTAACAAATTCCAAGTATATTGGGAGAAAATCGCAGCTACATTTGACCTAATTTTCAGCACATTTATGAATGTAACTTGTGATGACCTTTGCCAATTTTTGTTCCACAACTCGCTTGACTTTAATACTTACTAAACGACTATCATACGACTAAAATAACTCATAACATAACCTCCTTATCATGTCAAGCACCCTATTCTTATCCCAAGATTATATGTTATACTATTCCCAACTTGTCGACTTTCGACGAAACTTATTTTCTTCAGTTTGTTTAGCTTCTAAGTCTTTCAAACCTCTTGGTACTTGTTATCCATGACCTTAGAGATTTGTAACCTTAAGGTAACATGATTAACTTACCTTATGCACTTTCAAAAATGATCTCATTTCTGATCTTACATCAATTGTCTTACGACGTACACATATGTACGAAAACATAGGGTGTAACATCATCCCCCCTTTGGAACATTCGTCCTCGAATGTTGACTGATGTGCTTATCAGTCTCATAACCTGTAGCTCTTACGAATACTTTAATATTGTCCTCGCCATCTAGGAAATTATTCTATGAATAAATTCAAAGGCCAGCGCATTCCCCCCTTTAGGCCTCTTTCTCACACCACAACTTGTGGTCGGAATCCTTTCAATCTCGTAACTGTTGCTACCTTCTATCATGCAGCATGTACGACTCTGAACTTGTAAGTGCACCTACGTGACTCTTCTCTCTTTTTTCCTCAAGCTGTTAGCCAATCTCTAGGCCTCACTTTGTGAACACATACAGAACTATAACAAGTTGTCCCTCGGGGCATCTATAGGTGTACTGAAGTTCTTCTCTTGATACTTACGACCATTGCTATATCTTTTTTCATAGCCTCGATTATCTATGCTTATAGATTCAATACATCGAGCTAGGTTATGCTAATACCATAACATTTAACTTCAGTTTATTATTATCGAGGTCTGCTACCCAACTCTAGGTGACTCTCTCGCTGCTTATCATGTATGTAATCTAAGTCCTTTAGTTCTTCTTCATTACTGTTCATCTTAAGAATGACGGCCTAATCTCATCTCATACTTTGTAACTATTATCCATCCATTGTTGATTCACCTTAATGTTGATCCATAATCTACCATTGATAACTTGAAACCTCTTATGTAATACATTGTCACTAGGGTTCACGTCTCATCGGGGAAAATTTGAAGTGATTTGCCTGATCCACCTAGGGACGATACTGTACTTCAATAACCATATTTCATAGCATCCCAATGTGATTCATCATATAGGTTCTAATCCCGCGCAATTCATGAAATTCCTTTTCTCAAATTCATTACTCAATCAAAGGCCTAAACGTCATCCTCTTATCTATCACCATTACACCCTTTTTCTACTACCAGGGCAACATTTCATCTCTTCTAATTGCTTCTAGTCTTAGACTCCTCTGAGTTTATTCAGGTTGTACCAAGCTTTCTATAACTTACGGAAGACATAGGATCTCTTGTTTTGATGGGTTTAATCCCGAGGACGTACCTATTCTCGTCACCTTCTTACTCACCTTTTTATATCATTACTCATATCTGCCTAAGATCTTGTCGCTCTACCATACTTTAGCTTGCAACCTACACATACTATTCATACTACTCGCAACCTTCTTTTAATTTGCTAGCACCATAGATTTCGTTTCGTGCCTTCTCAGTTGCCTTTAAACATAAGCAATTACTTTTCCTGGTCGTTCTGCCACTTGTTGCATGAATATGTGGCTTATCTCATTGCTCACGAATAGTAGAATATCCTGTAACTCATATGATCTCAAATATCACTTTTTGATTTTTTTTCTTCTTCCCATTCATTAGCCAAGATAGGTGCCACTTTCTTATGCAGTGCATACAATGTTGTTGTGAGACTATTGTTGCAAGACCATTTCTTCTTAATGTCACTATGCTTAAGTTGAAGCCTTCTTCCTTATTCTCTTAGCTTGTCTTTCTTTGTAGTACTTAGAGGAGACACTTTGACTCCTGTAAAGCTGTGAGCTTATTACATCATATACTCGAAATAATTTTTGATGTTCTTACTCGCCTATAATTATCCTCAGTTACTTACCTCCATGCCCTTGTGCTCATAGGGTTGCTTCTGAACTGAAATTTTTGACTGTCTTCCCAGTGGCTTCGTCTTTTATTTTTGTAACACTTATACGGTACCTTCAACTACCCCAACTCCTATTTGAATATTTCTCAAGGATTACAATGTCATATCTGCGAGACAAAATTCACTATGTTAGGGTTCACTATGTTTATCTTGCACAATCTGCTGATTTGTTTGTATCCTCTTGTCTAGCCATAATTAGGCTCTTCTTGAATCAACTACTAACTACTCGTTGGTCCATTCTCATATCTATATTCTGCATAATCTCTCTTGGGTTATGTCATTTGTCTTAACTTACCCCTTGCACTGGCTCCTTGCGTATCAAGTATTCATTTGCACTTATTTACCAATAACATCTAGTGCTGGAACCCTTACTGCCTCTCTTCGGCGTCGTGCTTGCACAATGTTCTGGAGTTGTATCATATCCGTAGGATATGAATAAATACAATCTCATTCTGTTTGCCTTTCTACCACATTCTTCCTTTACTATTCCATAATTATCTGAACCACTTAACTCCGACTTAATATCATATCATACCATCTTCCCCCTTTAGGGGAGTACTAATATTTAATGCTGTGAAGATTTACCTATAAACGTTTTACCTCTTCATCTTTGGCGTCTTTTTACATCTTTACGGAGTTTTACTTGCCTTGCGGTAACCCTTCTATACCAGGGATAACTGAATTTCTTATGCATGAAGGCGACACCTAGTGTAACTGGCACACTTAGTCCCTTAAGCTTAACTCTACTCACAGTGCTTACTTTAGGGAAGTGTCTTCCTGAATTAACCTTTAAAGGTTATCTTTTATTGTCTATTCTATTATTGCCGGAACGCGATCTCTGAAATTATCACGACGTCGACTATTATCAAATCCTCCGTTCCCTAGTTCATGTTCAGTTTTATCTTGTTTACTAGACCATACTAATTTCTGTTACTACAGGGCGTTTAACTTAGCCTTCTCATAATCACGTTGGAGTCACCAACTCATTTCTCGAAATGAGGATATGACCTTTGGCCTATACTCTTTTATTGTCTCAAGGCCTGTCACCTCTTGTCACTTCCTTCACTTGACTATAGACTCTGTCATCATGTCATTTTTTATTTACCGTTATCACCCATTTATCAAATCTCACTCATAATGCTTCATTTACTCTCTTCTTATTCTGCTACTAATATTTCTATCCACCACTTTATTCTGAAAAATTCAACAAAACATTCTTTTACTTTAGCTCCCCTTGCTTCATCTCACTGGCTCTTCAGGTCGCCTAACATTTTCTTTTTTCCTAGGGGCGGGAGTCATACTAAGGTAAATATTCATCACTTCTAGGATTCTACTGCCTATCTTCTGAAATTTCTGAATATTCTAGTATTCGTATCTGACTGTTCTAATCTAGAGTGCCCCATCTGGCTATCTTACAAGGAGTTCTATTACCACGTTTGCACTATCCTTCGAAAATGTTAGCTAATGATAACAATCCATCCAGCATTTTGGGTTACTCCAACCCCAGTTGGATCCTGATATCCCATCCTTCTCTTAAACTATATATGTTAGCTCCCATAGGGAATAACTGAGATGGGTGTGGCTAATTTTATATATCTTTGTTACTATTGAAAGTAACTCAGAATGCTTATATTTCTCTGACTGAATTGTAAATACTGGTAATCTTCACTAACTGGGTACCCCGTACCCTTCTTCACCTTGCTTTTTTTACTTGTTGAAACTTGTATCTACCTTATGATTGTCTTATTTCTTTATACCACATGGGTGGATTGATATTCATTCCTTAGGGTTCCTTATCAAGAAGCTTACACGTCTTAGTACACACATGATCTGCTGAAGACCGCACATTTACTCATCACAAGCATGATGCAAAATTGAGCTCCTCTTACTCAACTCTTCCACAGCCACATTCAATGTCTTACCAACTGTCTTTCTGGATATAGGTATCATTATATTACGAATAAAATACAATTTAGTAGTTTGAATTCTTACAACTGAGCTCTACCACACGATCTAGAGTAAGAAGAAAGAGTAACAGTCCTAAATGCCATGTAGCCTCCTACTTATAAGTGTGGTGCACGACATACCCATAAACAAGACTCTACTAGACACGGCTTGTAGACTCCCTAGAACAGAACTGCTCCGATACCACTTTTGTCATGACTCAAACCGAAGGGCCACGACAAGCACCCAGTGCCTAACTCAACCGAGTACCAACAGAACGTATCCTTCTTATCATACTATTATGGGTAAATGAGCCGGAAAGGCCGTCATGAGATAAATAGAAATAAACATAAGAGAATACTCGATATAGGACGACCCAACATGGATAACCAGAATTAAACATTAGAGAATACTCGACATAAGACGATCCAACATGGAATACAAACTTATACATGTGACATATGGGCCTATAAGGCCGACATGAACAGTTGTACACTCAAAACATAGGCCGACAAGGCCATACAATCATCCATATACATGACATATGTCTACAAGCCTAAGAGTACATAAACACCATAAAGGCTGTGATACGGACCCGCCATACACATTTATACATGTCTAAAGCATACTAACCAAATTGAAAATTCCGGAGCAAGTGGAGTGCACCAACACATTCCACTAAGCTAATAACCTACTATGAGGATTGTCAACCTTGTCTATCAGGACCTGAGGGCATGAAACACAGTGTCCCCAGGAAAAAGGAACATCAGTTCAAATAAAGTACCGAGTATGTAAGAGAAACAGTCCGCTAAAAGTGGAATAAATCAAACTCACAGCTTCCAATCACAGTCACGTGAGTTCTAACAATTAGGAACAAATTTATCAACCTTCCTTGATATTTAAAAGCTTAAATATAGAAAGTAGGTATTTTCTTAAAAATGAAGTAACTTCCAAAACTCAAACTACAAAGAAAAAAAGAGGCGGTATGACGATACCCGGGATGTTAATTTCCTTTGAAACCCTTGTAAAGGGCTAGAGGATAGGTTTATGGGGGTTCTCTATTCGTGTTCTATGAAAAATGAAGAGGAAGACGACTTAAAACCTATATATTAACTTTTGAAAAGTCAATGAGGTGCTAGCTTGGCACCCTAGCAATGGCCCTTCTTCAGACGCTCATATCGTTTTATCTAGACATGGTATGAACGAACGGTTAAGAGAGTTGGAAACTACATTCCAAGACCTTCAATTTGATATATAATATGTCCCAAAAAGACCTCATATAACAGACGATATGTATTGCTCAAAAAGATTCCTTGCAAGGCAAATCCTTAGTCCGTTTTTCCGCAACTTAAATCTGATTTTTCCCAAACTTTGTATTTTTTTATCAAAAAACATCATATATAGTCATATAATGAATTTACACTCATTTAAATAAGGATTAACAAGTCTCATATTCATTATACATCACCTTGGGACGCATAGGGTGTAACATAATAACTTGTGATGACCTTTGCCAACTTTTGTTCCAAAACTCGCTTGAATTCAAAACGTAATGCACGACTATCATAAGACCAAAATAACTCATAACGTACCTCCTTATCATGTTAAGCACCCTATTTTTATCCCAAGAGTAAATGTTACAATATTCTAACTTATTGACTTTCGACGAAACTTATTTTCTTCAGTTTGTTTAGCTTCTATGTCTTTCAACCCTCTTGGTACTTGTTATCCATGATCTTCAAGATTTGTAACCTCAAAGGTAACATGATTAACTTATCTTATGTACTTTTCAAAAATGATCTCCTTTATGAGCTTACATCAATTGTCTTACGACATACTCTTACGTACAAAAACATGGGGTGTAACAGTGTACAAGTCATAAAACATGAAGTGAAGCTACTCAAGGCCTCAAACCGCCGAGCGATGCGTTAGAGCTCAAAACGACCAGTCGGGTCATTATATTCTTCCCCACTTAGACATACTTTCGTCCTTGAACGTGCCAAGGACCCCTCCAGAGTTTCTCAAAATCGCCGTTTAACACCTCGTGCACCTACCCGTGCCACCACAACCCAGGTGAGCACATTAGCTCGAGCCTGACTGAAGATCCTTCCTGCTACCTTAGCCCACAAGCCTTAGAGACAAATTCCAACATCCAGAATTCTCTACGAGGCCTTATTCTAACATACATACACTGTATCAATCTCTACACACTGAGCTAAAACATGATCATTAACCCTTGCTGATATCACACAATGCACTGCATACACATGCCCAATATAGCATCCTCCAACCACAATAGCTGCAAATTCAAGAATTTGATGGCCGTAGTAAATATCATCACACATAAAAGTTCGTTTCCGACCCTCGTGATACTGCAACGATGAAAGCAGCACATAGAAGCTCATAACCACCTGCCCAAATAATAAATCATGGAGTCTCTCCGCTTGACAAGAACCATTACCTCATTCTGAACTGAATAGTAACATTTTCTCTTTGATATGTCTTACATAAATCCGATCACACTGATTTCAGGTCCAATAACCTCATCTCACCTAGTACAAGCTGCTCAGGAAATAAGCCACCTTAAACACCGTCTAAAATCTCATATGGCGCCATCAATGTGCCAACAAGCTACAACTCGAATATGACCTGTAAGGAAAAAGTAACTCTGAAAAGGAACTACCCAGCCCGCCTAACGAATAAAACGGCCAAACATATGCTATGACCCTATCTCAGAGATGAGAAACAACGCACATGAAATAAGTACAAGGAACCGTACTCAACATCTCATTGTTACGGCGTGCAACCCGATCCACACATGACAGTGTTGCTGCATTCAATCCGATCCAAAACATGATACTATTGCGGCATGCAACTGGATCTAACATCATACCTGTGGTGGTGTGCCACCTGATCCACACTTGACAATCAATAAGGAAATACACATTGAGCTGAAATGCTCATACCCATGAAAAGCCTGAATATCGACCACAAGTACGCCAAGTGCATAAATACAACCCTAGGAAGATGGATAGCGCCATGCACTACAAACCCAAGCTCAACTAAATTGCAATAAATGATCTGCATCTTGAGAGCCATCTTGCTTGCATAACACCACAAGCTACAGGGGATCACAACACTTGTGCGAATAATCAAGCCGCATCACACCCCATATGGCATGATAGAGTATTACATAAGATAGGTTACTCAGTTTTTTTAATCATGTGGGGTAGTAGTTACTTTTATTCTTCTTTTTTGTCATTTTTGGGGACTTGCGAATTGCTTCGAAGCGGAGTTAATTAGTTGACTTTGAATCTGCTTAAAGATATTTTGTATAATTGTATAAAGAACCTACTACCTAAATTCTTTGTCACTAAAATAATTTGTTCATATCCTGTTGTATGTATGTGTAGGATACTTCATCTTATATTAGTATGTTATTACATTTTAACTGCTTTTATTAGTTATAAAAATATAATTTTTATCTTCAATCATTAGTCATTAGCCAGTAAGGGATATCAATTGGGTTATGAATAAGTGCTAGATTTTAGGAAAATGTAGAGGGGCATGGGCCTCAAATAAATATTCTCTTTTGGTGGTGATCAATTAAGGAAGAGCGTTGGCCCAAATAAATTTCAGCAGCCCAACAACAAGAAAATCCAACAGCTGCTAATTTTCTTTTACTAACAGAGTTGGTCCATTTTTAATGAATCAATAGAGTGACCCTATGCCATTATCCAAATATCCAAAGCAGCCCATTCTTTAAATTGATAAAGGCTGGCCCAAGTTTTAATACCATGGTTGTTCACATAATTATTTTTCAACAGAAAATATATTCATTCTGTAATTAAATAACTCAATAATTTAATCACCTCTTAATTAATTAAATTAAACTCTAGACAACTAATAGGTGCGCTTTAACTTTTTCAATCGCAGATTCGCTTGTGTAGCACGATAATAACATTTAATAAATTTTAAAATTAATTTTCTCAGGACAAATGTAGAATTCTCTTAAAAGTAAGACCACTACAGATAATTGATTTTCACGATTTCGGATTCGCTTGCGAGGCCCGATTATAATAAATTAATAAATTTTATCTCGATCACGCATCCGCTTGCATAGTGTGGTTACGATATCTTATTATTCAAAATATCCTTTAATAATCTCAATAATCAAGCAATAAAAGCAGATATAGGCAAAACATAGAAATCAAATAAAAAACACAATTTATGCAAAATTAATTCAAGCCAAGTTGTAGTTAATAAAGAGACCGTGCTAGAACCAAAAAATTTGGGTAGCGCCTCACACCTTCTTCCCGACCAATAGAATTTCTTACCTAGTCTCCTGTTTTCACAAACCAATGATAAATAGAGTCAACCTTCCTTTGACTAGGTATTCAAATAAACGGTAACTTGGAATACCAAAAAATCAATTCCAAGTGGCAACTCTGTAACTAAAATAATCCTTATCAAAAAATTATCACTTTAATTAAGAAAAACACTTTAACCCACTACAATACAATACATATATTTAGCGGGGTAAAAAAAGGGTGTCACAACTTCCAGTTGACATTTTCTTCAAATGATCTGAACAATAAGCACAACAACTAGCAAGAAAAGCATTAGTTATGAAAGAATTATAAAAAGAATGTTCCTCACATGAACTCTCTTGTTTTCTCTCTTCTTTCTTTTCACTCTTCTCTTTAATCTTCTTTTTCTACTCTTTCTTGGCTCTTGTGATGACCCGATAGGTTTTTGAGTACTAATCATTATTTCTATTTTATGAGACCTCTATTAGCTTCACTTAGTATTTCTCAATTTGCGTGCACAGTCTGTGTCTTTTTCCGAAAAGACTTTATGTGAAAAATTGAAGAAAATATGATTTTTTGGCTTTAAAAATAACTTGAGTTGTCTACAGTTAATATTTTATATAAACGACGCCGGATCGGTATTTTGACAATCCTGGTGGGTTCGCATCATGATCTTAGACTTAGGCGTATGTCCGGAATTGAATTCAGAACTACCTAACTTGATTTCACTTGTTTTCTCAAAAACTAGTAATTTGAAGGTTTAAAAATTTTCAAGGTTTGACCGTAGGTTGACTTTATGGTTACCGGGTTCGGATTTTGCTTCAAGAACTTAGTATTGGTCCATTTGCTAATTGAAACTTGTCTGGCAAATTTGGTGCAAAACGGAGTTGGTTTGATAGGATTCGGATGCTTGGTTGTGATTTTAGAAGTTCTTGAGTTTTCTTGGACATTTTATGCATTTTAACCTCCGATTCATATTTCTAGGTGTTATTTGGTTTTTGATAACTCGAGTGAGTTTTATGATATTATTACACTTGTGTACATGTTTAGTTTGGAGCCCGAGGGTCTCGGGTGAGTTTTGGATAGGCTACGGACCATTTTGAACTTAGAAAATTGCTGGTTTCAGCTATCTGCTGATGTCTGGTGGTTTGTGCTTCGCGATCACGAGAGTATCTTCGGAATCGCGAAGGGAAAATGGGTCTGGGGAGGAATTTCTTCTACACGAACGTGGGTTAATGGTCGCGAACACAAAGTAGCAGGGGGTTTACCCTTTCCGAACGCGATCGTTCCTACGCAAACGCGATGGGTTGTTGGATCGGGGGGGGGGGGG
>MCJB01002436.1:161984-180007 GCA_002018475.1 Nicotiana obtusifolia | reverse complement strand
GGGGGGGGGGGGAGATACTCTTGTACTCTACATGAACGCGAGTCCTAGTTCGCGAACGCGAAGGCCCGGGGGGGTGAAGCCTTTGTGAACGCATAAGCCTTTTTGGCCGTTATGCATCACGATAGCGAAGCTTTTGCAAACGCAAACAACACCTGACGCCAAGTGTTATAAACTTTAAAAAAATGGGATTTGAGTCATTTTTCACCATTTTCAAGTTTGAGCTCGGCCAAGAGGCGATTTTGAAGAGATTTTTCATCCCAACTTCTTTGGTTAGTAGAATTTAACTTGTTTCATTATATTTCCATAAACATCCATTGATTTTAACCTTTAATCTAAGTTTTTCGTGGTAGAAATTAGCGTTTTTGGTATAAATTGGAAATTTTGAGAAATTCAGATTTAGAGCTTAAATTGAGGTCGAATTTCGAAACTAATTACATAATCGGGCTCAGGGTGAATGGATAATTGAGTTTTGGTTCGAATCTTGAATTTTGACCAAGCGGGCCCGGAGTTGACTTTTGTTGGTCTTTTCCAAAATCATTAAAGATTGAATCTTTTTCACCCGTGGGTAGTTTCTAAAGTCTATTTTGAATTAGTTGAACTATATTTAGCTAGATTTGATTGGTTTAGAGGCTAATTCTAGAGGAAAAGCTGCAGTTGAGCATTGATTTGGTTGTAGAGTGAGGTAAGTGTCGTGGTTAATCTTGACTTGAGGAATTAGGACTTGTTGATCTACTTGTTACGTGGATTATGTGTGGGAATGACGTATATGTGAGGTGACGAATATATATGCATTGTTGTTTGGATAAATCATGCGGGTGGAAGATGTTTATTTGTATTATATTGTTTCATTAGGTATGTTCTCTATAATTAGGTTAGATTATTACTTTTAGTTATTCGCCTCGTATTTATTGTTTATTTTGAAGATGTTGGGAATTTTGAAAGTTGAGTTTGTTATCATGGCACTATAATTGAAGTGAAATTGTTTCCCCCTTGTATTTACTATTTGGATTTGTATAATTGCTTAGTGAGGAAGAGTGAAAAGCACGAAGGCTATTGTCGTGCCTTATTTGTATTCATTATCATATATTGAGAGGCAGTGAGGAGTTAAAGCAACAAGGGTGATGCCGTGCCGGAGAGTAAAAGCATGAAGGGTGATACCGTGCTATTTCATTTATAATATTACATGGTGAGAACAAGAGTAAAACCACGGAGGGTGATGCCGTGCCATCTTTATTCCATTGCCTTATTTGATTTCTTGATTGGTGCTTTACTTGGTTTCATTGTGGCGTATTTCAGAAGATATTATTAGGTCATCTTGTCTTTGCCGTTTTTATGATATTTTTCCCTTTCGCATGTTCCCTCCTAGTTAATATTTTGCCGTTCTACTTGTTTTTTTATGTAGGTGTCTTGTCATAGCCTCGTCACTACCTCGTCGAGGTTAAGGTCGACACTTACAGAGTAAATTGGGATGGTTGTACTCAAGCTACAGTTTTGCACTTCTTGTGCAGATCCTGGTAATGGTCCTAGTTGAGTTTAGAGGTGCGTCTGCTCGGATCATATTTGCTTTGGGGAATTAAAGTAAAGCTGCTGACGTTCGCAGACCTTGAAGTCCCCTTCCATTTCCTATCTTTACTGTTTATCTCATTCAAATAGTTGTATTTATTTCAAACTATACTTATAGACTTCTAGTCGCTCATGCACTGGTGACACCAGATTTTTGACACAGAGTTAGACCGTGTTATGTTATGGGCTTATTTCATGTATTTTGACTTTAGTCCTCATTCTTGTTATTATTCTGTTTTGAACTGTTTAATTGTAAATTGGTTAGCTAATGTTGTCTTGCCTAGAAAGTGGACATTAGGCGCCATCACAGTCCCAAGGGTGGGATTCGGGGTCGTGACAAGTTGGTATCAGAGAACTAGATTGCTTAGGTCTCACGATTCATGAGCAAGCTTAGTAGAGTCCGGAAGATCGGTACGGCGACGTCTGTACTTATCTTCTAGAGGCTATGGAGCTTTAGGAAAATTTTCACTTCTTTCTTTCCTTATCATGCAATTTTATTCTATCATTGATGTTTGAATCACTTCATTCTTGTTCTCTCGCAGATGGTGAGAACACGCACATCATGTATAGCTGGGTAGGAACCGGAGCCCCCTATTGCAGCCACTACCAAGGATAGAGACCAGGGCCGAGGTCGAGCCAGAGGCCGAGGCAGGGGCAGAGCTCAGCCTAAAGCTCGTGCAATAGCACCCACTATGGAGCCTCAGATTGATCATGAGTAGGAGGTCCCAGCTCAAACCGCACCAGTCGGACCTGCTTAGGACCCGGAGGGACTCACAGCCACTCTCATGTTTTGGGACGCTCTAGTCTGCTTGGTGGGCCTTATGGAGAGTGTGGCCTATATAAGTGCATTTACGGTAGCACCAGCTGTGTCTCAAGCTGGGGAAGGAGCACAGACTCCCGCTACTCAGACTCCGGAGCAGATGGCTCCCATATATCATACTCCAACAGTTTCGCTAGTTAGAGTAGTTCAGCTTATTATTGCTACACAAACTTGGGAGAGGCCTACGATATCTTCTGAGGAATTGATGAGGTTGGATAAGTTCACAAAGCTCTTCCCTATTCACTTCAGTGGTGCACCTTCTGAGGACCCATATGATTATTTGGACCATTTCTACGAGGTGTTGAGCAACATGGGTATTGTAGAGTCTAATAGAGTAGACTTTGCAGTGTTTCAGATGACCGGTTTGGCCAAGTGATGGTGGTAGGATCATGTGTGGAGCAGACCAGTTGGTTCACCGCCACAAACTTGGGATCAATTTTCACAGTTGTTTCTGGAGAAGTTTATTCTTTTCACTTTAAGAGAGGAGTACCGCAGGCAGTTTGATCGCCTTCAGCAGGGTAGCATGACTTTTACCCAATATAGGATCTGATTTATGGACCTAGCTCGTCATGCAATTATCTTACTCCCTACTAAGAGGGAGAGAGTGAAGAGATTCATTGATGGACTTACTTTCAGTATCAGGCTACAAATGGCCAATGAGACTAGAGATGATATTTCTTTTCAGAGGGCCGTAGAGATTGCTAGAGGGATCGAGATGGTCTCGTGATCAGGATAGGAGCGGTATCTGAAAAGAGGCCTCGTCAGTTTAGTGGTTTAATAGTGCCTCGTCTGGAGGCAGGGTTCATTTGCTAGAGGCTATCCTCCCAGGCCGATTCAGTTAGCACTTCAGGCATCTCACAGTGCTTCGGATAACCGTGGTTCTTATGGTTCTAATCCTGAGCAGCTAGCCTACAACACACCTTGAGCTCCAATCAGCGCACCTCCTATCCAAAGTTACAAGGGTGGTTATTCAGGTCGACAGGGTCAATTTCAGATCCAGCCATCACAACAGCCGAGGGCTTGTTATACTTGTGGAGATCCGAGGCATGTATTTTGCCCTAGGTCACAGGGCGGCAAGCCACAACAGGGTTCTCGTGCCATGGTTTCAGCATCGGTTGCTCCACCGCCCGCTCAACCATCTAGAGGCGGGGGTCAGGCAACTAGAGTTGGAGGTTAGGTCATTAGATGCGGAGGTCAGGCCATTAGAGGTGGAGACCATCAAGCTAGAGGCCGTCTGAGAGGCGGAGGTCAGAGCGGTGGGGCACATCCCTATTTTTATGCATTTCCAGCTAGACTTGAGGTAGAGTCATTTGACATCATCTTCATAGGTATTGTTCCAGTTTTCCATAGATATGCTTCAGTTCTACTTGATCCAGGCTCTACTTATTTCTACGTGTTATCCTATTTTCTTCATATCTAGTTTTGCCTCATGATTCTTTGAGCGATCATGTATATGTGTCCATGCCTGTGGCAGATTCTATTATTGTATATCATGTTTATCGCTAGTGTGTGGTTTCTATCGGGAGCCTTGAGACTAATGTAGATCTCCTACTTTTTGATATGGTGGACTTTGATGTTATTTTGGGCATGAATTAGCTGTCACTTTATCATGCTATTTTGGACTGTCACACCAAGACGGTAACTTTAGCCATGCCGGGGTTGGCTTGATTAGAGTAGAGAGGGACTCCTGGACATTCTACTAGAAGGGTTATTTCTTATGTGAAGGCTCGACATATGGTCGAGAAGGGATGTTTAGCATATTTGGCCTATATCTATGATCCTAGTGCGATGGTTCCTTCCATGGATTCAGTACCAGCTGTGCACGAGTTTCTGGAGGTATTTCTTGTAGATTTATTGGGATGCCACCCGACAGAGATATCGACTTCTATATTGACTTGGGCCCAGGCACTCAGCCCATTTCTATTCCACCATACTGTGTGGCCCCAGCTGAGTTAAAGGAACTAAAGGAGCAGTTGTAGGATTTGCTTGATAAGGGATTCATTAGACCTAGCGTCTCGCTATGGGTGCACCAGTGTTGTTTGTGAAAAATAAGGATGGTTCGATGAGGATGTGTATAAATTATCGGCAGTTGAACAAAGTCACTCTCAAGAACAAGTATCTGTTGCCGAGGATTGATGACTTATTTAATCAGCTTCAGGGTGCCAAAGTGTTTTCGAAGATTGATTTGAGATCTGGCTGCAATCATTTGAATATTAGGCCATCGGATGTCCCTAAGACAACTTTTCGGACTCAGTATGTTCATTATGAGTTCCTAGTGATGTCATTTGGCTTGTAAAAATGCCCCAGCAGCATTTATAGATTTGATGAACCGGGTATTCAAGCCCTATTTGGATTCTTTTGTGATTGTCTTCATTGATGATATTTTGGTTTGCTCACGCAGTCGAAAGCAGCATGAGCATCATCTTCGGGTTGTACTTCAGACCTTGAGAGACAGTCAGTTGTATGCCAAGTTTTCAGAGTGAGAGTTTTGATTGGATTTGGTTGTATTTTTTGGGGCATGTGGTATCTTCCGAGGGCATTAAAGTGGATCCTAAGAAGATTGAGGCAGTTCGGATTTGGCCTAGACCTACTTCAGCTATAGAGATTTGGAGCTTCCTAGGTTTGGCGGGTTATTATCGCCGGTTCGTGGAGGGGTTTTTATCTATCGCAGCCACATTCATTAGAATAACCTAGAAGGGTGCCCCATTTAGGTAGTCTGATGAGTGCGAGTTGAGCTATCAAAAACTTAAGACTGCTTTGACTATAGCTCCACATTTGGTGTTGCCTACGGGTTCAGGGTCTTACACTATGTGTTGTAATGCATCACGTATTGGACTTGGCACGGTATTTATGCAAGACAGTAAGGTGATTGCCAATGCATCTCGACAGTTGAAGGTTCATGAGAAGAATTACCATGTTCATGACTTAGAGTTGGTAGTTATTGTTCATGCATTGAAGATTTGGAGGCATTATCTCTACGGCGTGTCATGTGAGGATTTCACAGATCATCGGAGCCTACAACACTTGTTTAAGCAAAAGGATCTCAATTTGAGGTAGCGGAGGTAGTTAGAGCTATTAAAAGTCTATGATATCACCTTTTTGTACCATCCCGGGAAGGCCAATATGGTGGTCGATGCCTTGAATAGAAAGGTTGTGAGTATGGGTAGCCTTGCATATATTCCAGTTGCTGAGAGACCACCAGCATCAAATGTTCAGGCTTTGGCCAATTAGTTCATAAGTTTAGATGTTTCGGAGCCTAGCCAGGTCCTTTCTTGCATGATTTCTCGGTCTTCTTTGTATGAGCACATCAGAGAGTATAAATACGACGACCACCATTTGCTTGTCCTTAAGAACGCGGTGCAGCACGGTGATGTCAAGGATTTTTCTATTGGAGGTGATGGGGTGTTGTGATGCAGGGTTGGATTTGTGTGCTCAATGTGGATGGGCTGTGTGAGTTAATTCTTGAGGAGGCCCACAATTCGCGGTATTTCATTCATCTGGGTGCTGCAACGATGTATCAGAATTTGAGACAACACTATTAGTGGAGAAGAATTAAGAAAGATATAGTTGGGTATGTGGCCCGGTATTTGAATTGTCAGTAGGTGAAATATGAGCATCAAAGGCCTAGCGATTTGCTTCAAAGACTTGAGATTCCCGAGTGGAAGTTAGAGCATGTTACCATGGATTTCGTTGTTGGGTTCCCACGGACTTTGAGGAAATTTGACGTAGTATGGGTCATTTTGGATAGGTTGACCAAGTCGGCGCATTTCATTCAGGTGGCGGCTACTTATTCTTCGGAGCAGCTGGCTCAGATCTATGGAGATTGTTCGTCTTCAACGCGTGCCAGTGTCTATTATCTCCGATCGAGGCACACAGTTCACTTCGCATTTTTGAAGAGCTGTGCAGCGGGAGTTAGGTACGGGTTGAGTTGAGTACAACATTTCACCTCCAGAGAGACGGGCAGTCCAAACACACCATTCAGATCCTGGAGGACATGTTACGTGCCTGTGTTATGGATTTTGGGGATTCTTTGGATTTGTTATTACCGCTTGCGAAGTTTGCCTACAATAACAGCTACCAATCAAGTTTTCAGATGGCTCCTTAGGCCTTAAATGGGAGGAGGTGACGTTCTCTAGTTGGTTGATTTGAGCCAGGAGAGGCTAGGTTGTTGGGCACTAATTTCATTCGGGATACCTTGGAGAAAGTCAAGCTAATTTAGGATCGAATTTGTACAGCCCAGTCTAGGTAGAAGAGTTATGCTGATCGGAGGGCTCGTGATGTAGCATCCATAGTGGGAGAGAGGGTTTTGCAGTGGGTTTCACCCATGAAGGGTGTGATGAGGTTCGAGAAGAAGGGCAAGTTGAGCCCTAGGTGAGAGAGTTGGTGAGGTGGCTTATAGACTAGCATTGCCACCCAGCTTATCGGCAGTTCACCCGGTGTCCCATGTTTCCATGCTCCGAAAGTATCACGGTGATCCATCCCATGTATCAGATTTCAGCTCAGTCCAATTGAACAAGGATGTGACTTATGAGGAGGAGCCGGTGGCTATTCTAGCACGACAGGTCCGGAAGTCGAGGTCTAAGGGTTATCCTTCTGTTAGAGTGTAGTGGAGAGGGCAATCGATCGAGGGAGCTATGTGAGAGTCCGAGTCTGATATGCGGAGTAGATATCCACAACTTTTCACCAGCCTAGGTAGTTTTCCATGTCCGCTCGAGGATGAACGTTACTTTTAGAGGTAGAGAATTTGATGACCCGATAGGTCAGTTTGAGTATTAACCCTTATTTCCATGTTCTGAGACCTCTATTAGCTCTATTTAGTATTTCTCGATTTGCATGCGCAGTTCGCATCTTTTTCCGAAATGATTTTATGTAAAAATTTGAAAACAATAAGATTTTTTTATTTAAAAATAATTTGAGTTGACTACGATCAATATTTTGTGTAAACGATTCTGAATTGGTATTTTGACGACCCCGATGGGTCTATATCTTGATTTTGTATTTGAGCGTATGCCCGAAATCCAATTCAGAACTCCCTAACTTGATTTGACTTGTTTTGTTGAAAACTAGTAATTTGAAGGTTTAATGATTTCCTCAATTTGACTGTACGTTGACTTTATGGCTACCCGGTTCGAATTTGGTTCCGGGACTTGATATAAGTCCATTTTGCTAATTGAAACTTGTCTGCAAAATTTGGTGTAAAACGGAGTTGGTTTAATAGGATTCGAACGCTTGGTTGTGATTTTAGAAGTTCTTGAGTTTTCTTTGACATTTCATGTATTTTAACGTCCGATTCGTAGCTCTAGCTATTATTTTGGTGTTTTGATTGCCTGAAAGAGTTCGTATGATGTTATTACACTTGTGTGCATGTTTGGTTTGGAGCTCAAGGGACTCAGGTGAGTTTTGGATAGGCTACGGACCATTTTAAACTTAGAAAATTACTAGTTTCAGTTGTCTACTAGTGTCTGGTGTTTTGTGCTTCGCAATCTCGAAGGGGTAATGGGGCTGGGGAGGAATATTGCCTACGCGAATGCTAGGTCATCGTCGCGAACGCAAAGTAACGGGGGGTTTACCCTTCGTGAACGCGGCCGTTCCTATGCGAACGCTTGTGGGATTCTGGGGTAGTGTAGTCTTGTACTCTACGCGAACGCGAGGCCGGGCTCACGAACACGAAGGCCAAGGAGGTGAAGCCTTCACGAACGTGGAAGGCACATCGCGAACGCGTAGGTCTTTTTGGCCGTTGTGCATCGCTATTGCATCCGGTGCTTCGCAAACACGAAGAACACCTGACGTCCAGTATTATAAACTTTCAAAAACGAGATTTGAGTCATTTTTCACCATTTTTAAGTTTGAGCTCGGCCTAGAGACGATTTTGAAGAGAGTTTTCATCCAACTTCATTGGTTAATAGATTTTTACTTGTTTCATTACATTTACATAAACACCCATTACTTTTAGCCTTTATTCTAAGCTTTTTCATGGTAAAAATTGGAGATTTTGAGAAATTAAGATTTAGACCTCAAATTGAGGTCAAATTTCGAAACTGATTTCATAACCGGGTTCAGGGTGAATGGGTAATTGAGTTTCGGCCCGAATCTCGAACTTTGACCAAGCGAGCCCGTGGTTGACTTTTGTTGACTTTTACCAAAATCATTAAAGATTGAATCTTTTTCACTCTTGGGCAGTTTCTAAAGTCTATTTTGAATTATTTGAACTATATTTTGCTAGATTTGATTGGTTTGGAGGCTAATTCTAGAGGAAAGTCGTGGTTGAGCATTGATTTGGTTGCAGAGTGGGGCAAGTGTCATGGTTAACCTTGACTTAAGGGATTAGAACTTGTTGATCTATTTGGTACGTGTATTATGTGTGGGCACGACTTATATGTGAGGTGATGAGTATATATGCATTGTCATTGGGTTAAATCATGTAGGTGGAAGATGTTTCTTTGTATTATATTGTTTCATTAAGTATCTTCTCCATGCTTAGGTTAGATTATTACTTTTAAATATTTGCCTCGTATTTATTGTTTATTTTTAAAATGTTGGGAATTTCGAAAGTTAAGTTTGTTATCATGGAACTATAATTGAAGTGAAATTATTTCTCGCCTTGTATTTACTACTTGGATTTGTATCATTGCTCGGTGAGAAAGATTGAAAAGCACGAAGGGTATTGCTGTAATTTATTTTCATTCAGTATCATATATTGAGAGGATGTGAGGAGTTAAAGCACGATGGGTGATGTCATGCCGAAGAGAAAGCACGAACGGTAATGTCGTGCCATTTCATTTATGGTATTACATAGTGAAGACAACAGTAAAAGCACGAAGGGTGATATCGTGCCATTTCATTTATGATATTACATAGTGAAGACAACAGTAAAACCACGAAGGGTGATGTCGTGCCATCATTATTTCATTGCCTTATTTGATTTTTGGATTGGTTCTTTACTTGGTTACATAATTGTATTTCGGAAGATGTTATTTGGTGATCTTGTCCTCGCCGTTCTTATGATATTTTCCCCTTTCGCATGTCCTATCCCAGTTAATATTTTACTGTTCTACTTATTTTTTTGTTGCTTTATATATATATATATATATATATGTGTGTGTGTGTGTGTGTGTGTGTGTATGTATATATCTATATAGGATTTTGCATAGGTGTCTTGCATAGCATCGTCACTACCTAGTCGAGGTTAGGGTCGATACTTACGGAGAATTGGGTAGGTTACACTCATGCTACACTTTTATACTTTTTGTGTTGATATTGGTATTAGGCCCAACAGTGTTTAGAGGTGCGTCTGCTCGGACCATATTTGCTTCAGAGACGTGAGGTAGAGCTGTTGACACTCGCAGACCTTGAAGTCCCCTTCCATTTTCTATCTTTACTGTTTATCTCATTCGAACAGTTGTATTTTTTTCAAACAATACTTGTAGACTTCTAGTTACTCATGTACTGGTGACACCAGATATCTGGGACTGAGTTAGACTGTGTTATGTTATGGGCTTATTTCACGTATTTTAGCTTTAATCATCGTTAATAATTGTTATTATTCTGTTTTGAATTGTTTAATTATTAAATTGGGTAACTAATGTCGGATTGCCTAGCAAGTGGATGTTAGGCGCCATCATGGTCCTAAGGGTGGGATTCCGGCTCGTGACAGCTCTCTCACTTATTTCTTTCATATGCCTATAGTCTTCACTCACTTGAAATGGAGTCAAAAGAGTAATGACCATCTTCTTGCCATTTTCCTCGAAAAAATACTTATTAGTCCTTTCATCATGTAGCACCCTTGTCATATTGTTATGGCCTCCTCACCAATAAATGACATGTTTGCATGGGAACCACATCAGAAAGAATCTCATCAAGCCGTTGAAGTTTATAAGGACAAGTATGTCTTTGGGTCTTCTAATTCAACTTGTCAACCATAGAAGCACTAGCAACATTAGCACAACTATCACTATCAATAATCAAAGAACACACTTGATCATTAATCTTACACCTTCCACGGAATAAGTTCTCTCTTTGGTTCATATCTTTCATTATATGGGTACTCAACACTCTCCTAACAACATACAAAGGAAAATTAGAGTGTCGTATTTCACTTCATCATCAGATTTGGCCTCCTCTTCGTCACATAATTCTCTACCCTCTTCTCTTTCATAGGCCTCCTCCTTAATAGTTATGGTTCTTCTATCAGGACATTCACTCATTTTATGACCATAACCTTGACATTTAAAGTACCTATTGGAGTTAGGATTTTGGAAGTAAGGTTTAGAAATGTTACCTCCCTCCTTAGCTTTCACCTTTGGTTTGCCTTTGTCATTTTGCCACATAGAGTCAACTTTTAACTTGTTTTCATTTGAAAAAGATTGCCAAGTTTTCTTGTTTTTGCTCCATAAAGTGTTATAGCATTTGGATTTGCTCTTTGAGTTGCTTCTCTTTTTGGAGTTTATTTTCAACCTTGATAACCTCTTGGAGTGCTTCATGTATATTAATAAGTTTGTGCATAGTCATTTGACTAGAGATTTCATGCTTAAGCCTCGCCAAAAATCTAGAAATCATGAGTCTTCCGTTATCATCAAGATGACTCTAACCCTAGTTGTCTCGAACTCTTCAAAGTAACCCTCCACATTCTTCTCCACATTCTTGGTTCCTTGCTTCATGTTGTAAAATTTGGTAAGCAAGTCATTCACATGCTCTTCGAGCACAAATCTTGCTCTCATAACCACTCTAAGAATGGCAATACCTTCATTGCTATTTCTATCTCGTTTCTCTTTCTCCCACCAAGAAGAAGCATAACCAACTAGTTTAGAAATAGCATGCTTGAATTTTTTTGCATCAGATACATCATTAAGCTGAAACATCCTTTCCATTTGTATTTCCTGTTATAAGAATTCTCTGGGATCACTACTTCCTTTAAAAATAGGAAGTGAAGTCTTGATGTTGTTAAGACCTCGGTCTTCTTCATCTCCTCAGGTTCTACCATGTTCTTCATTTCCACCATAATTATAGTCATAAATAGCATCCAAGTTCCTACCTTGATATCTTTTACCATATCTTCCACCCTTTAAAGCCACCTTGTCCTTTCCTCCTTGTTTGGACTCTAACCGGTTCATTATTTTGCTCGTCATAGTCTAAATCATCATCAAAGCCATTTTGTGATTGTTGTGGCCTAATAGGTTGTTGTTGTTGCCCAACTCTTACTTTTCTAGCTTGTGGTTGATTGATAAGCCTTGCAATGTGTGGTACGGTTAGAGTAGAACTAGTTTGTGGTGTTCCACTAGCTCCCACTCCTCGGTTAGGATTAGGTGACAAGCCTTGCTATTGGTTAAGAAGGTTGTCATGAGATTTGACTACTTGTTCCATATTGTCAACCTTCATAATTAAAGCTTGTAAAGCCTCCAAAATGGTCTCATTGGAGACCCTTCTCTTGGAGTTGTAGTATATTCTATATTTAAAGACAATGTACCTACAACAAAGAAAACAAGATAAAAAAATAAAGGACCTCTCCAATTCACTCCCTTAAATATTGCATTCAAATTTTACCACTCGTGTATCATGCTTGTACACTTGGCTTTTAGGCACACACTCTTAGAATCTCACCACTCAAGCCTTTTTCCACTCTTGATGAATATTCAAAGCTAATATCAAACTCAATCAAGGTACTTTCAAGTAGATCTACTAACTTTGGGGTAAAAATAGAGTTTATGCGACTCAACAAGAACACTAAATAAACACAAATGAACAATATAAACAAGAAATTAACAACGAAACTAAAGAGAAAAATACAAATAATTAGCACGTATAGAAATACGGACACAAATTTAACTAAATAATACTAGTATGAACAAATTCAAGTTATAATCTAGCTAAGAATGCACAAGAAATGGAAAGAAACAGAAAACAATTCAAAGAGACAAAAACGGTGCACTGGAAAAATTGCAGAAATTGTATAGTGTTAAATGTTCTTCTTCCTCGAGCTGCAGTTGAACACCAGCTCAAAACCACCTTAATCCCTTACCAAATTGTCCCAAATTTCAGATATTAACTCCCAAATACATTCCTAATCTTTTGCCACAATACGCAATCGAAATCGAATCCAATATCATAAGTCTGATATTTGAACGCAAGCTTCGGGAACTTCTTCGATGGAGTTCACTTGATTTTCTCTACTGTTTGTTACTCCAAGTCAGTGGGAAATCACGTTTTCAAGCTCCAAATTTAATAACCAACCAATTCTAGCAACAAATAGGTTTTAACTTTGAACTTTCATCCGTTAGCTTCATCCTTGAAGACACCCACTTCAGTGGAGATACGAATTTCAAATACCCAGGTAATAAAACACTTCAAGCTTTCACTCCAGCCACCTAAGACAACACAATCAAATGATTTTAAACACAAATAGCTTTGACAAACAATATATAGCAACGAATCAACTTTTGTTTTTTTTTTTTTTTTGAAACCTTATTCGAAGCTATGAATTTCAGATTTGGACCCCTACCAAACCCGTTTCAATATAAGAGCAGCTCCATCAGTTTCCAAATTAGAGTGCCAATTTGATT
The DNA here is from genome assembly GCA_002018475.1 of Nicotiana obtusifolia. NCBI lineage: Eukaryota > Viridiplantae > Streptophyta > Magnoliopsida > Solanales > Solanaceae > Nicotiana > Nicotiana obtusifolia. Next base: position 167,068 of record MCJB01002436.1, on the reverse strand, counting down.
CTCAATCTCCAAAATACGTACCAATATTTAAGCTATTTTTGGTTTTTTTTGCTTTCTATTTTTTATTTGGCTTTCTGATATAAAAATAAGTACAAATAATCAAGGAATTAATAGAATCAAATACTTCAACCTTCGCTCTAATACAAAGATAATAAAAACGAGGAATCAATAAAAACAGGAGCACAAATAAAAGATTAGAAAGATAGAAGTAAACAAAAAACTAATTAGGAAAATTGAATAACATTTGAATCAAAGCCACTTATAAATCCTAATCAACTCTAAATTATAAGATAATTTTTAAAGGGAAGAACCCCATAAAAGCCACGTTAAAGGTTTTCTTATTAAAATTCATCCATAATACTCACTCAAGGAGTTCATAATCTCAATATCAAAATAAGTTAATTCTAAAATGAGAGGCTTAATGACTATTTATATTAGGGAGCTAAGTCTTACAAATATTGCCACCAAATGTAATATAGTCCTTAATTGTCGGTTAAATTGCAGTCATCCCTTTATGAAAGTAACCTCCAATTAGAATTCAAAGTGCTCGGTGACTATCAAGACTGTATCAAAAAACGATATATCTCGTGACATGTTTTGCGTGGAACTTTTTCAAAAATACTTGTGGTCATTATATATGTGGCGCTAGTTTTCCAATATTGTACTGTTCCATATAAGAAACAAAACCAAGGGACATGAGAACGGAGGCTAGATGATACAATAAGTACAGGGCGAGTAATTGTTACTTAGATGTTCCGAGGCTTAATTTATGCCATTAATGTGGGCGAGTAATTGTTACTCCGTTTGTTTCAATTTAGATAATATATTTTGCTTATCGAGAGTCAATTTGACTAAATTTTGAAGCTAAATTAAATTAGTTCAACTTAATATTTTACAATTAAAATTTAAAAATTTAAAAACTATACGAAAAGTACTATAAATTATAATCTTTCTCATGTCAATTTGATAAGAAAATATATTTTAAAATGTTGGTCAGACTTCACACAATTTGATTCTCGATAATTAAAATGTGTCATCTAAATTGAAACGGATGAAATACATAAATGTTCCAAGATTTACTTTATGCCATTAATCTTTTGGTAGTTCGTCCTGAATTTATATATAAACAATATGGGCGAAAATTGTTTTCAAGGGAAATTTCGAAATGTAATATAATATATAATAAAACTATGGTAGTCCCATTACACCCCTATTCCTCCTTGTGCCAATTAATATTGTATTATACCAAAATAAGACTAAAATAAAAACACAAAAAACAAAGGAAAGTTAAGAACCTCAACCCGGAAAATTGTTTTTTCCTTGGGGACTTGCTTTAAAATATTTACCTAGAGGTCCCCTACATAAGAAGCGACCTGCTTTAAAATATTTTTCCACTTATCTATAACAATGCGGGACACCCCCTTGGTTTTGTAATATTGCTATTATTATTTGCTTTTGATTATACTGCTATCTATCCATTAAAACAAAATACGAAAAAACATACGTATTATAAGTTAGATCACTAGTAACTGCAGATAAATAAAGTTGGCCATAGAACAGGACGTACGTCTTTTTCCACCTTTGACGTCAATTCTAGTCAGATTTCTATGTACGGTTAAAATGAGGCTCATGGTATACCTCGGTCTCTGATAACATAAGTCAAGCTCGAAACATGATGACAAGGAATGGAAATCGGGGCAAGAGTCTCATCGAGTCATGGTTCGGAATCGATCCTAGCCTTGAACGACTTCGAAGAATATTGTCAGGCAATCAAGCACGACCAACGGAGGGCCGTTATGTCTTGGACCCGCCGGATATACCTCCCGTGCTAAGGCCTGAACAGAACGCTTACCACCGGAGCCATCAAGACCACGCCCTCGGATTCGGTTGAAGATCCAAGATCTCGGAAAAGCCTTACGAAATGGTTGCACACGACTAACGAAGAGTCGTGATATCCGCGCTCGACAGAATAACACAGCGTGGCTCTCGGCCCATATCGGCAGCAGATCAGTGATTAACGAAAAAGAAGATTTTTACCTTTTTTAGAATTGTACTAGGGATGAAACTCCCCTACTATATAAAGGAGATGATTTTTATTCAAAGGACACACTATAACACGCATTCCAGAGCAATATATTATTATTTTTTCAGTTATTAGCCCTTTCTCTTGTTCATCAGTGCTGGCCATAGCGAGCCCGGATCGAGGGCGAATACTTCATTAAGGCTGAAACTATCATCCTTGTGTAGTATGAATCCATTTTATCTTTGTTTGTTCAATTTGACTTAATTTATCTCTTTGTATCAAATTAATCCCCGTGTCTTTAAATCACTTACAAATTTAATTGTTATCCGATTTTGAGGGTAAACAGTTTGGCGTACCATCGTGGGGCTAATGATAATAGCGGCGATTTGATATAAATTTCTATAACACACCCTACTTCAGACTTGTTCTTTGAAGTGCCTTTGATTTCAGGTCTGCGTTTAAAATGTCGAACTCCCAATATGCCTCTCTAAACACGGATGCTGAGTCTGACCACCATGGCGAGAACAACAATATAGCGTTAGGTAATGAGGTGTCCCCCACCTATCCCAACAGAATTCCTATCGCAGACCTGATCGACGCCAGCTTACATGTGGCCAATAACATGAATTTGCCCACGGATCCTGAGAACAGCATCCACGGGGGAATCCGGTCGGTAGATCAAAATGCTCGTGATGGTGAAGGAGATGCGAATAGCTTACAAGTGATCTTTGAAATGTTGTAGGCTCAGCAGGCAGCGATAGCCCAGTTGCAGAATCAAAGCTGCGCTCCCAGCAAATTGAGCCCGAATCATCCCCGGAAAACATTTGCAGAAATGAGCCAGTCGCAGATAGGCCAAATGATCGAGGAATTGAAAAAATGGGTGAAAACGGGAGAAAAAAATCAAAGCCAACAACAAGAAGGTGGAGACTTACAACTCCAGGATCGACCAAATCCCCCGAGCGCCATCAATATTAAAAGGCCTAGACTCCAAAAAGCTTGTTGAGAAACCCTTCCCTCGAGTGCTACCCCGAAGCCGATCCCTAAAAAGTTTCGTATGTCTGAAATTCCTAAGTACAGCGGGATAACTGACCCAAATGAACATGTGACCTCATATACGTGTGCCATCAAGGGGAATGACTTTGAGGATGATGAGATCGAATTTGTCTTGCTGAAAAAATTCGAAGAGACCTTGTCAAAAGGAGCTATGATATGGTATCACAACCTTCCTCCTAATTCTATTGACTCGTTTGCTATGCTTGCAGATTCCATCGTAAAAGCAGACGCTGGGGCTATCAAGGACGAGACTAGGAAGTCTGACTTTTTCAAAGTGAAACAGAGGGATAATGAGATGCTCAAAGAATTTGTGTCCCGGTTTTAGATGGAACGGATGGACCTGCCTCCAGTCGCAGACGATTGGGCCGTTCAGACCTTCACCCAAGGACTAAATACTCGAAGCTCGTTGGCTTCGCAGCAATTGAAGCAAAATTTGGTAGAATATCCGGCCGTAACTTGGGTCAATGTGCATAACTGATATCAGTAAAAAATTAGAGTCAAAGATAATCAGCTCGGGGCCCCTTCTAGATCTATTTATCCTGTCCGAGCTAGTTACAGACCCAAAAGAGACATTGATCGTGAATCAAGGCCAAGTAGGGATCGATATCAGCAGTATATCGGTGATCATAGGAGTAATGGATATGGATGAAACACTATGAGAAATGAAAGGAAAAGCGATCGGAGTCAAAATAACTTAGGACTTATGAGCAAAAACGGTTTTGACAGGTCCATCGGGCCTAAGGAAGGATCGAGGTTACCAAAGTACAACTTTAATATTGATGCTGCTGCTATTGTAACCGCCATCGGACGCATCAGAGACACCAAGGGGCCTCGACCTCTACAGTCCGATCCAACCCTAAGGGATCCTAACCTAATGTGCAAATATCATGGCACTCACGGCCACAGAAGGGAGGACTGACGAGAATTAAGAGAGGAAGTAGCCCGACTATTCAACAACGAACATCTTCGAGAGTTCCTAAGTGATCGAGCCAAGAATCATTCCAGGAATAGAGATTCTAATAAACATATCGAGCAGGAGGAACCTCAGCACGTCATTAACATGATCATCGTCGGGGGGGAGGGGGNGGGGGGGGGGGGGGGTGGTCGACGTTCCCCAGGGGCCGATGCTGAAGCGCAAAATATCCATTATAAGGGAAAAACAGACTCGGGATTACGTGCCAGAGGGAACCTTGTCTTTCAACGACGAGGACGCTGAAGGGATCGTGCCGCCCCACAATGATATACTGGTAATATCTGTACTCATAAATAAATCTCAAGTTAAGAGTGTGTTAATTGATCCAGGTAACTCGGCCAACATCATTAGATCGAGGGTCGTGGAACAACTCGGTCTACAAGATCAAATCGTGCCTGCAATCCAAGTTCTAAAAATATTCAACATGGCATGTGAGACCACTAAGGGGGAGATAACATTACCGGTAAACGTCGCGGGGACCGTCCAGGAAGCCAAGTTCTATGTAATCGTATGAGACATGAGGTAATACACTCTGTTCGGGAGGCTATGGATTCACAACATGAGGGCGGTACCCTCGACTCTGCACCAAGTGTTGAAAAACCTGATGCCAGGAGGGATAAAAATAATTTACGGAGAACAACTGGCTGTAAAGGAAATGTGCTCGATCGATGAGGTGGTCCCGATATCCGCACTTACAATGACAAAAGGTATGGGTTTGGCCGCCAAGCAAGAAGCCAAATAGCGATTACCTACACCGGGCTCGACCCACCCGTAGAAGTAGGGGACTAATGAAGATGATGATTACGGGGTTCCCAGGTCTTTTATAGCCCCCGAAGATTCCGTTTCTACCAAATCGATAGTCGAGGAACTAGAGCAAGTCGTACTGATCGAGCTCTTGCCCGATCGAAAGGTATACCTGGGCACGGGTTGAGTCTTGAGCTCAGGAAAAAACTCATTCAATTACTTATAGCTAACATAGATTGTTTCGCTTGGTCCCACCTTGATATGAGAGGGATCCTCCCCCCCCCCCCCCCA